>JAODPA010147459.1:0-15277 GCA_025585075.1 Nepenthes mirabilis
TATATAAATATATTGTTCAAAATAACTTAATTAAAATCTTATTAGCACTTTCCTAATCAATATGGGATGGCTTATTAATTTGGTAATTGGTTTTTATTGGTATAATTAGTAGTAGGTATAATGTTTTTATGTTTTTTGAAAATTCCATTAAGAGCTGTATAGTTTTATTATGATAATAATTTTCATGATCACTATAAGTTAAAACTCCATGTTTTCCGTACTATCATTTTATAAATCATTTTTAAAAGATACGCGGTATTATATTCCCATATTGACCCGGAGCTTGTCATAAATGACGTCACTCAACATCAACCGGTTATTAAATAACGTCTCCATCTGCAAGCGCCAACTGGGACGCCATCTGACTTTGCCTCCATTCACACCCGTAACCACCGCCGGCGACTTTGTTGATTTCTTCTCAAGCAAGTCCATCTCAAGAGAAAATTATTTGCAGAGCTGCTGACCATTAGCCGGCAAAGCAAGCATTATTATCTGTTTCTGGCCGTTGAAGGCTTGAGCTGCTTCCAGTGATGGGGTCGCAACGACCTTCATGGACCACCGCCCTGAAGTGGCTAGGCTTCGTCACCGCCGTCTGGGTCCAAGCCATCTCCGGAAACAACTACACTTTCTCCAACTACTCAGATTCTCTTAAAACTCTTATGAATCTTACCCAGGTTCAGTTGAACTACCTTTCCGTCGCTAAGGATGTCGGAAAGGCCTTTGGCCTCCTCGCCGGTCTTGCCTCCGACCGTTTCCCTACTTGGGCGCTCCTTCTTGTAGGGTCCCTTGAAGGGTTAATTGGCTATGGAGCTCAGTGGCTTGTTGTTAGCGAAACCGTTAGCCCGCTCCCTTATTGGACGGTACGCCTATGTCAATGAATTGTTAAGCATTTTTGCAGCCCAATTTTCGGAAAATTATTACTTATATGTTCTTTTTTGTGATTTTTTTAGGTTAGGTAATGAAACATTTCGGCATTTTAGCAAACAATTAAGCTTTGTTTTATATTTAAAATCCTGGGAACCTCAACGTCTTAAAAATTATATTTCAGCGGCAGAGGAGGTGAGGCTATGCTTGATTCATTCCTTGAAAAAACGGGTGAAGGGACTTAATAGAGTGTTTGTTTTCAAGTCTAGCATTGCAGAATTGAACAATTTTGTTTGTCGCTTAGCGATTAACGTTTTTGACATGACTGTCGCTCTGTTCCTGCGCATGGGCTTTTGTATCTCAAGTAGGATTTGAAATATAAAAGCAAGAAAGCCACTTAAATCTCGAGTATCTTTTCTAAATATACGATTATGAATGCTATGAATTGATGTATACTCACCTGGGTCATGCTCTAATGAGATGATCGATTTGTGGGTATGTTGCAGATGTGCATCTTTTTGTGTATGGGTGGAAACAGCACAACCTGGATGAACACGGCCATCTTAGTGACATGTATTCGAAATTTCCGGAGAAACAGGGGTCCGGTTGCTGGAATCCTCAAGGGCTATGTTGGTCTGAGCACTGCCATATTCACGGATCTTTGTACTGCTTTGTTTTCCGACAACCCTGCTGATTTCCTTCTTATGCTTTCTATTGCCCCTTTCGTGGTTTGTCTGACGGCCATGCTCTTCCTCCGGGAGGTGGGGGCATCAGCCACTTCCTTAGAGGACAAACAAGAATCAAGTTACTTCAATATGTTCAACACTCTGGCTGTGGTTGTCGCGGTTTACCTTTTAGCGTTTGATTTTGTGGGTTCACAAGGGCATGCGTTTGATGTAGTATTTTCTGCTATTCTATTAGTTTTGTTAGCTTCTCCATTAATAATTCCAGCTTATATTGCAATGAGGACCTGGTTTGAATCAAGAGCTGTGTCTGATATTGAGGATCAGATATCTGATCCTTTCCTTGAGCAAGATTTGGTGCCTGACGAGTTGGTAAAACAAGAGGTGGTGAAGCCGTCGGCTGAGGAGGTTGCAGCTGTGAATGAGGTGGTGAAGGAACAGCCAGCCCTAGGAGAAGATCATAGCATCTTTCAGGCATTTAAGGCTTTGGATTTCTGGCTTTTGTTTGTGTCGTTCTTGTGCGGGGTAGGGCCTGGTATGATGGTGATGAACAACATGGGGCAGATGGGATCAGCTCTTGGCTACTCCGATGTCTCGATTTTTGTGTCCCTCCTTAGTATAATGGGATTTTTTGGCAGAATTATTTCTGGTACAGCTTCAGAGTACTGCATCAAGTAAGTCTATTGTTTTTCATCTGCTCTAACCAATTTGGTATGAGTATGGCTTAGTTATAGATTGATTGAGAATATTTAAGTTGATACTGTTGGGGTTTGAACACCCGGATCCACACACACTAAGATCCGACGCAGCGAAAAAACCTGAACCTCCTGTAGATCGTCAGCCACTATTAATGTAAGCCCAAGGAACAAAAGGATGCACAAGATTTTTAATATGGAAAATCCTTTCTCAACTAAGAGGAAAAAATCACGGGACAAATTTTAAAAAATTTCACCATGTAAAATTAGTTATAGAAACCCGAAACAGGTTACAAGTAACCCACCATGGCTACACAAGCCCTTGAGGCAAAAAATGAAGAATAAAGCACGAGAACACAAAGATTTTCACACTTTGTTTTCACTCAATATTATCTTTCTTCACACTCTTTTACTCATTTGCTCATTGTGGTGCTCTTTACTCACAGACATTTTACAAATGTGGTGAAACGATAACCTCCGTTTTATCCCCGTACGCATGTGGCCTGGCACACAGCGCCCCTGCCTTTCAGCACTTTCGAGCCTCATGGCGCAAACCTTAGTGCTAAGCACCCTGACTCTTGCTGACTAGCACACTAGTACACTCTTTCTGAAACTCCGGTGCACATTTGTAATGACCCGACTCTATCAGATCCCATTTGTTCAGCTGGCCATCTTGCAAATGATCTGTCATGCCGTCCCTATTATTTCTGTGCCTTGACCAATTCCCGAGCTTCTTACAGAAGACCCATGCCCTGTTGCTTGCACACGTGCTCTGCAAGTCAGCTTTCGGTGCATGCTCTGCAGTTTTGTAAAAGCTGCTGACTCTGAAAGCCAACTGCCAACTTTGAAAAAGTTGCCACCAACTTTGCTGCACAGTTTCAACCGATCAACTTCCTTGTTGGCTGGATTCTTCTATTGGCTAGTCAACCTCCTGTTGACCGACTAGCTATCCTCCGGCATCACTACTTCCGCAAATCCACTCCGGTTGTGCATCACTCCGTCCGTGCAAATCCGCTCGTGAATCTACTCCGTACGCAAAGTCACTCTTCCAGTGGATCACTCCGTCAGTGGATCCACTCCGTGGATCCACTTCGGCATTTGGCCATTTTGGCAATTGCCTTCTCCAGGGATTCCACGAGCCTTATCTCTACAAAGTTCTCGGCCCTTTTCCTACGTACCAGTCCGTGGACCATCTCTTGCGCACAAGTCCTCGGGCCTTTCTCAGTGCACAAGTCCGCGGATCATAACTGTGCAAAGTCCTCGGTCCTTGATATCACCGGTGGTCCTCAGTCCTTTGTTGCAGTCAATTTGCAGCACACTACATAAGTCCCGTGCGACCTCCGATGACTTTTCATTTGTTGAGTTATCCGACAAGGGGATGACCAAATCCAACAGATACCAAGTAACAGCAAATATAAAAATAAACATACCAAATATAAAAAATATTAAAATAAATGACTAACTATTAGGCCGATAACGTGTTTGATGAACTAGATGTGGAGAAAGGTAAATTAGTTGTAGTTGAATAAATGAGAAAAATAGACATGAGAAAACCTGGACGATATGATAAAAATAATTTAAAATTATTTATACTTTTAAAGGATATTATATTAAATTAAGTGAAACTATGAATGAAGATTTATATAGCTGTTTTCAATTAATGAGATTTAGTACTTTATTGTTAGTATTGTTGCTGTTGTATACCAAGCATGATGCCAGTGATCCTAATGATTCAGGGTCTGAGTGGTTTTGAGAACTTCAATTTTAATTCCCAGATCTTTGTAGAATATTTTATTGAGTCTGACTTCTATTGTGCCAATGAGCTATTCAAAATATTTATTGAATATTTTGGGTTTTGATGCCATGGAATCCACATTCACATGAAAGAATAGCTTAAACAACAGATGGCATGTGATTGGGTGATTTCTCTTAATTAATTTAGGGGCGTTGCAGACACGTTGAATTTGACAAAAAAAAAAAAAAAAGTTGTAAAGTTGTTCCACTGTAGCATTAAGATTATGAATTTAAATTATAAAAATAATTATTCATAATATAGAATAAGATTGGATTCTTCTAAACCCTTAGATCCCATGATAGAGTTTGGTAAATATTGTTGAATTTTTTTCTCTCTCTCTCTTTTTTTGTTGGTGGGTAGGGGTTGAGGCATGATGCTGGCTGCTTAAATATTTTACCAATTTGAATCTGGAAGTACTTGAACAATTCAATTGTTGCTGACAGATTTTCTTTTGACCGGAATTGTTTAGAAATTCTAGTAGCTGAGCAGTGAGTCTCTTAACTGAGACTTTCTGGTGTTTCTGCATTTACGTTATAGCTTTTGGAACAACTGTGAGGCTGTTCCGAGGGGAGCCAGGGGTCTGCTTCACATGACGAGAAGCAATTTTTACTTCTCTGCTCTGTCTCCATTTAAAAATAGACAGCTCGGTTTTAATTGCAGGATGAATTAAGCTGTTATAATTGGCAGCTGATCTGCTGTCTGTGCTTACAAGATTCAGATCTCTTGTTCTCTATGTTGGGAAAAAATCTGAATCCCGAGCTCGAGTTTGATCGTAAGTCCAAAAGCTGTAGGGTTGAATGTTCATCGTGCAGTTATCCCCCTCAGATGAACAATTGTGCCGATTCTTATTGTTCGAGAGATTGGGCATGTCAGATACTCTGCATCCTCCTACTGTAACATCAACCACAAATGAATTGGTGTGGTCAGCCGCTAGTTATGATTCATTATTGGATTAGTAATAGGAATGCAACAGATAATAAATCTATGCAGTAAGAGCTGGGAAGTTAGCTAGCTCCTTCCTCCATTGAACCCATAGCATATGATAGAGCTATCATTTGGTTCAGTTTCTTTGCATGCACACCTTTTAGGTATATACATTTATATATAACCTTCATAGTGGCTTTGTTGTTGTTGATACAGGAAGGCCGCGACTCCAAGGCCTCTTTTCAATGCTGCATCTCAAATTTTACTGGCCATTGGATTTGTGGTGATGGGCATTGCTGTTCCTGGTTGCCTGTACATTGGATCCATACTAGTCGGGATATGCTATGGAGTTCGTCTCGCCATCACAGTGCCTACTGCCTCTGAATTATTTGGTCTTAAAAACTATGGCCTCGTATACAACATCTTGATCCTCAATCTTCCACTAGGCTCGTTCCTATTTTCTGGCCTTCTGGCTGGTTACCTATATGACGCCCAGGCCACCGCCACTTCCAGCGGTGGCAATGAATGCTACGGAGCACATTGTTACAGGCTCTGCTTCTTCATCCTGGCGGCCACCTGCATTGTTGGCTCTGGCCTAGACACATTGTTGGCTCAAAGGACAAAGAATCTTTACAGAAAGATCTCTGGAGACAAAAGATTGAAATCTGGAAAATGAGTGATCTTTATCAGAATCCAGCTCATGGGATATGCAGAAATGATCTATCCATGCGTATTAACTTTCCTGGAATTATGAGAAATTATGTGTCACAAAAAATGATCTTTCGTAGTTTCCATATCTTCTTGATGATTGTCTAGGCAAAATATAAGTCTAGTTTGAGTCAGTCGCAGGTTTTGTCGTTTGGGAAAAGAATGCTCATTTCCCTGAACTTAAAGATTGTTTGGGTGGAAGGAGTTAACTGGCCTGTGTGAAATCTGAAGTGACCCACACCTAAACGAAGGTTTTTTCGAAGCAAAGGCCACTTGACGTGGGATTTGAGTTTGAATATTCTTACCTGAATACTATGTACCATAAATAATAAAGTAAAATGACTTGAATGTCCCATTTTCGGAAAATTCCTCAGATGTCAAAGTATACAAAGTTGAGTAAGAAGGGTAGAAAATTACCAACTCATGAAACCCAAGCTGCAAAACTCCCTATTTTAGACCGTGGCAGTAAAGCTATGCATATTTGAAGAGCTCGGTGGGAAATAGCATACATGTGGCAGAAGTATCGAGAGTGGCTTACAATATCAATGTTCTTTCGGTCTTGAAGTAAGGAGAGTGACTTCTTAAGATATTAGTCACTAGTCAACAAGAGTATCAGACTCCACTAATGGGGTACCCTGGTCTTTTGAAGGGAATGAATCTCTTCTTCTTGAAGGGATTCTAACGCATTTAAGTCCTGAGGGTTTCTTTTTTTTTTTGAGGAGTAGCTTCTTTCAATGAATGATATTATCTTTCTAAAATTTTAAATCCCTTTGATAGAAGGTTGGTGGAGAATTTATAGGCAAATGGCCAAAAAAACCATTGGGCATATGACCATTTGTGATTGACTGTGTATACGGGATTAAGATGCCAATATCCCTTCTCATTGATTTACGCTAGACACCATTAGATCGTCTAATCAGCTCCCATTTTGCAACCTTTTTTTTTCAGGCATGTCAGGCTTCTTTTTCAATATGATAGAAGTTGCTGGATATTGTTGCAGACACCTCACATGTCAGGCGACTGATGATCTTTGTCCATAAACTTGTGTTGAAGTGTCTTGATGCTCGGGTTTAGCAGCCCCAGCCTCTTATCAAGACCAAGCCTCTTGGCACTTACAGCCGCATTTAAATCGGTTGACAATAACTTGACCGGTCCAAATTTGACCGATTGGTGCTTTGATGTTGTATTTGTTTTTGGTGTGTCCAAAGCGCATATGTTCCCAATAGGCTGAAAGATCCGTGCAATGCCTGCTCTGATAAACAGTTTATCCATGTCTTAAACAAGATCACCAAATTGATCTTGGAGTACATCTACAGATTATGATTGTTGTCAAACCACATTCGTTGGACGACAGTTGAATTGAGATCGTAAGGAGCTGTCTTAAGCTCAAAAGAACTGAGTTAATCAAGGTTTAATGGAAGAACTAAACCGATTCAGATAGTTGATGAGTGAATTATAGTTTTGATAAAGGGTGTAGATTACTTGCATCAGTCAGCATTAGTTGATTGATCAAATGATTCCTGCCAATCTGAATTGGCTATATGAATCATCAACTTGCATGGAACAGAATTAATTACTAATTAAAAACTGGACGGTGAGGATTTTATATTTATAATTTAAATAGTTAGAATTATAATAATGGTCTAATACATTGTCCTAGCCATTGAAACTGATAAGATAAAATTCTCACAATTAAAAGTACAATGAAAATAAAAATACTAAAACGAGACTCTTTTTCTTTTCTTTTCTTTGCTTCTCTCTCAACTATAGTATGAAATATTTAAGTAACACAATGCACATTTGATGCGTAATGTAGACCTAAATTCGGACTCAAGAGTTGCTAAAGTGGGATTTGGATATTTTAATCCAGATCATACACATCACAAATTAAACAAAAGAGTTCAGAGGACGGGATTGATTTTTTATTTTGTCATTTAACGTTTAAATTAGTAAAAATTTCTAATAAATGAGTTAGAGAAAGAGAGGAAAGAGGATTGGAGGACTAAATTTCATTAAAATTGTTTGAAAATGAAGTGTTCTAGAGGGCAAGCTTTGAACCTATTTGGTACAAACTAAGTGCTACAAAATTTGAATTGAATATTAGAGATATTAAGTATCATTAAGTGATCAAATACCCATGATTTAGATTTGTCAAAAGATATTCCTAAATTGCTAAGTAGCTTGATATTTACAGTGGGGCAAGACCAATTGTTTTTGACAATTTTCATAAAAATATGGATGACAATTCTCTTGAGAGGAGTGGCAGAGGATTTCTCCAGAGAGAATTTATTTCCCATGATCCAAACTTAGGAGTTAGTAATTATTCCAGTGAGTTGTCCAAAGTGGATTGCCAACATACATGTTTATGATCACTAAGTCATGGAGAATAATTTCTGATTTCGAGACCATAAAAATCACAAGAGCCCAGATCTCTCATGAATCACCACCAAATATTACAAAATTTTGGTTAAAAATAAAAAATCAGTTATTTAATTAAGCAGTTCAAACTCTCCTTAACTCGTCTTTTTTGAATCATCCTTCGCCAGTTTATTATTCTAGTAACCATGTTTCCACTCTTTCAACTTTTTTCCAGTCACTTGATCATCCGATCGGCCGGGTCATTATCACCAAACTTATAACTAGAACTTGCTTAATAGGCTTGGCTCGGCCCTCCATTGTTTGCTCTTGAATGGCATTGCTGCTACCTCTATACTTAACAGATTTAGACTCTCCATCTTATTTACAGTTTGGGCCAGCAAATTCAGATCAACTTAAAATTTTACCATACCACATTACATTGGAGAATGTTATTGCCAAGAATGTTAGTTCACTGGCAAAGGAAATTGCTCATTCGCCTTAGTTTTGAGTTCGTTAGATGTAAATTTGACGTCTCACTTATTATCATCTGTTCTAAATTTATTTCAGTTTTTTTGTTAAGTAAAAATATATAGATCGTTATAATAAGAGGAAGGAGCAACACCTCAGTGAGATGCAGCCCGTGAACTCGGCAGGTGAGGTGATTGTATACTCGTGGATCCCCCAGAACGCCGTCCACGTGTTCTCACGTGCTGCAGTGGCTGGCGAAACACTACCTTTCTTTTGAACATATGAGGTGAAAAATTAGCAATGTCACGGCAGAAAGAAATAAAACAGCTTAAAATAGAATGTGATTAAACAAATCACATTTAGAGTGAATATAAAGCTTTCTATCTTTCAAGAAAATTTTACATACGATCTAATAT
Organism: Nepenthes mirabilis; assembly: GCA_025585075.1. Taxonomy (NCBI): domain Eukaryota; kingdom Viridiplantae; phylum Streptophyta; class Magnoliopsida; order Caryophyllales; family Nepenthaceae; genus Nepenthes; species Nepenthes mirabilis. The sequence goes on from JAODPA010147459.1 coordinate 8,912, forward strand.
AATATACTGATGAATCAAAAAATGAAGCAAAACCGTCGTGCAAATATAAAAATGTCTTTTTTTTATAAGTAATTAATTATATAAGGTAAAATCATATATATGAAAACATGTTCCTAATGTGAACGGACATCTGGAACCCCTCAGAAAAGAAGAACCAACAAAACAAGCCATCAAAACTCCATAATCCATCATAAAGGTTCATGAACGAACGACTGACCGACCAAAACCAAACCAAAAGGTGGGTGAAGGGATCGACCCAACAGCAGAAGACAATCTCATACCCTCAAGGCAGGCCTGCAGCCAACCGAAGAGCCACCCCAACCGCAAGGCTCCTCCGATGCAGGACCCCTCAGCAGCATTCCACTCAACCAAAACCCATCTCCAACCAGAGGCGATCCAAAGGCAGGAAATTGGAAGCCCACAAAGTCTATTAATAGGTCACAGACGGCTAGTGGGAGGCCATGTATACATATTAATCTTATCACAGCGCAAAGAGGAAGACAGTCCGCAAAATCAGAGGATTAGAGATGACAGTATTATCGAAAATAATCTTATATCTCAGCAGCCATATCACATAAACCGAAGCCGAAAGGGTAAGTTGACAAATGATAGAACTAGTATTCTTACCTTTTCACAGACAATCGGCTCACAAAATCCCCTGCTGCCAAGAACTAACCAGCCAGCAGCATACACACAACCGACAAATTCTTCCCCAAGCCTCCTTCGAAAAAGAGCACTCAAAGAACAAATGTTCGTGTGATCTAGTGACCCTACCACAGAAGCCACATCCCGGATTGCAAGACAGAAAGTGAGCAAGTCTATCTCTGCTCTCAGGTGCAGTCAAAATAGCAAGCCAAAGAACAAACAAGTGGAAGGGAATACGCATGGAACCCCAAACAAGAACAGCCCAACTCAACTAAAAGTCTTCCAGTTGAAACAATCTCCAAGCCAATTTTGTGCTAAAGAACCCAAAAAGGGTGAGGTTCCAAACAATCTCATCCTGCTTAGAATCATCCAAGTCATAAGAAGGTAAACGTCCAAAAATGTCTTCAAGATTGCGATCATCCTCATCCAGCCAGCATCAATTGTTCTCAAAGTAAAAATCATCACCTCAGAATTCACTGGAAGGCCCCAAGTACCTTGAAAACCAACCCCGAACAGATTGTTCGGGGCATACATGGGGCCTAATATATTCTCTCAACCCAAGAATCTTCCAAAAGACATCAACGATTCACATTCGGGATCTTAATATTCGAGATACTTTTATCTCTAAGCCTATATTTCCCGAACCGATCCACCCAAATCATGCCACCAAAGTCGGAAATCAACAGCACAGGTGCCGAGCCAAGATGGTCCGGTTCCATGGCAGCAAGCTTCTAATTCCAAGACCCCTTTCCACTGTAGGGTTACATTCCTCTATCCAGGCAACTTTGGCTGAGAATTGTTCCTCCACTCCACCATGCCACAGGTTGTTGGAAAGGAGAGAATAAAGCCTTTTAAGGATGGCTCTAGAAATGATGAAGTGGGAAGCTTAAAAAGAATAATGTTGCATAAAATAGGTGAATCACTATAATCTTCCAGCAAAGGAAAAACACCTATTCTTTCAGGCTGCAATTTTGCAAGAAGTCCTATGAAGAAGAGAACCACAGTCTGAGACGTTTAGCTTAGAGAAAATGAAAGTAATCCACAGAAATGGCCAAAATTAGCCATTCACAGGAAGACAACCTAAAGAGAAACCAGAAATGCCCTGAAGATCTCCCATGAGTTATTCCCGAGCACAAATGAAGATCTCAATTTTACTACAATTCACCTGAAACCCAGAAATCTTCTCAAATATAGTGAGGCAGCGGTCCCAACAGAGAAGGGATCAATGCCATTGGCACTGGCAAGCATGGTAGTTTTCTTCTGTTTGCATTTCCAATGAAATTTGAAGGATTCATTATCATGAATATTGGACAGAAAAATGCCATGAAGCACATCCAAAGCAATAGAAAATAGATAAGGAGAAAGAGGGTCTCCTAGACGAAGCCCTTTAGCATATTTGAAAAAACCGTACTGATTCTCTAGTGAGCAAAATAGAGGAGATAGTGGTGGCACATTGACTGACCCACTTGACAAAAATGGTTGGACACTTCATGGCCTGCATAGCAGCAAACAGGAAACTTCAATCCACCAAATTGAAGTCCTTTGCCAAGATCAACTTCCAGGGTACATCTGGGGAAGCCCCTCCCAGAATGATAGTGATAAAGGAGCTACTGAGTAAGCGGGATGGCTTTGCCAATACAACTCCCAGGTATAAGGCAGTCTGACACTTAACAATAACTTGTGGGAGAACAAGCCTAAGACATGAAGCTAAGATCTCAGAAATGATTTTGCAAAGAACGTTACAATATGAGATCAGTCACAAGCCAGAAATTTTGGGATAAAACTAATTAAGGTTGGATTAATCTGTTTAAGCAAACAACCATTGGAGCTTTATCACCAGCAATTCTAAACAACCTATGTAAATATCCTCATCATTTACTGGAGCAATGAGGGAATCATACAACTCAAAAGGAACCTCATTTAAGAAGAAAGGCTTCGGAAGGTCAGAGTCACAGTCAGAGGATCTAGAAGATGAAGTGCCATGCAGATAACAAAAGTAGGAGATAACCTCATCATGAACATCCCAGAGGCTAGCAGTACTCAACCCATCCGATCTAATGCTGGACATAATATTCCTGGGGTTGAGGTTCTCAGCGATAGAGTTGAAGAACAAACAAGAGCAGCTATCTCCATTCCGAAGCCAGGAGATCCTGGTTGCCAGATAATCCTTGCATAGATCCCTCCCCTTCGAGATAAAGCTCAGACAGAAAGAAAATCAGGCAAATTCCTCTTGGCAGGACTCCAGCAATTATTTGGCTTGCAAAGCTGCATCAGAAACATTAACCACGTTAGCACTTATCTTCTTGATATCCCTTTCCATGACTTTGCACTTAGAGACAACTTGGAACATAGGAATACCCTCCATCCAAGAGGCCTACCAACCTTGAACAGTGGAAGCAAAAAAGAGGTGAGTGCAAAGAAAATTGTTGTACGTAAAGCATACCCTTCTGGCCTGGGTGGATTTCGCCACAATCAGGCAAGGGGAGTGATCCGAGACACCCTAAGCGGGGAGCAAGGCAAAGAAATCAGGAAAGATGACGTTTCATTCACTATTAACAAGAATATGATCAAGCTTCCACACAGAATTGTCAAGACAGAGCATCTCTCATGTTGCACCAAGTGAAAAAGCAACCGGAGAGGCTGAGATCCTCTAGAGCACAGCTAATGATACAAGAGTTCATGGCACGGGAAAAGTTGTAATCAAATTTACCATTGATCAGTTCAGAAGAAGACCTAGTAGCATTAAAATCCCCAGGAACAGCCCCGCGGGCATGATGGAGGGAGCAAGAAAGATCCACCACACTGCTCCACAGTCTTTTCCTAATAATGGCATCATTATCCCCGTACACAATGGAAAGGAAAGAAACAATACCATCCATCCGCGAGATAACTTGGCAGTGAATGAGTTGCTCCTGCAATCTACCAACAATGAGATTAATTTCATTAGGATTCCAATCAACCCAAATCAGCCCAACGCCACAATGATGGTGATTCATGATCTAGTCCCACCCAGAAGTAAGCTGGTTGGCAATATCCATAACCCTATTACCATGAACCTTCGTTTCAATAATAGCTCAAACATACAGATCATGTTGTCTAATGAAGTGCTTCACCTCTCTCACCTTCAAAAGGCCCATTAAGCCCTCTGATGTTCCAGCAGGTAGAATTGATCAACATTTGACACCAGAGATAGAAGGATTTTTTAGGCCCCGTTTTTAGATTGCTATTACGAATCAAACTGGATGAAACACAAGATTCCTTACCACTGACAGCCCCTGAGCCTCCAGCGTTAGAGTTTCTGAGGTTTGCCTCAACACTGGGATGTGCACCCCTCATACCAAGACAATCGCCAAGGGATAGCTCACTACACTGAGAAATGGAACTACTCAGATCCAACGGGCCTAAAGGGTCTCCAACAACATCAACAGAAGGTAGGGGCCCTGAGCACAGGGAGTCCAGGGGCTTGGATGACCCGCCCACTTTCAAACAGTTAAAAACCTCCATCTGTGCTTCCCATCTTGAATCTCCAGGACTGAGAAAGGATTGGACACCACCACAACATTCTCCACCCTGGAGCTTGGATCTCAAAGGGGAATTAACCACGCAATCAGCCTCCTAAGCCTCAGCCAAACCAATAGCAGCAAGGCCAGAAGAATCAACTTCCTCAAGCACCAGTCTTATGGGCCTGAACTCCTTCACCAGCCATTTACAGGACTCATAAGAATGACCAAAGAGTTTGCAATCCTTACAGAAGGTAGGATTCCACATATACTCAACCGCAACTTCAATAGAAAAGTCCTTTCCCGTGAACGGATCACCCCCATAATCAGATCAATGCTATCTGGGAGAATAGCATTGATCTCCACTTCTATGCAAACTCTAGCAAAACCAATCCTGGATGGGTTTTCCGTTTGGGCATCGGCAAATAGGAGAATAACAATAGCACTAGCAACATAATAGCGGCCCTCATTAGAGGAAGATTGTGGAGATTAATCCAAATGAGGAATATTCCTGAATTCTTCCCTCTTCATGCCCATACCAAGCTTCCAAAGCTTCAGGAAAATAGGGATACCAGAGATGCTCAACGGACCGCATTCACAAACTTTCAACATATTATCAGAGTTAGAGAACTTGAAGAGAAAGAACCCATTATAATCAGATAAAACCTGAGTCAGACCAAGCTTTCCCCAAATCTTCTTAGCCAACGACTCAACAAAGGAAAAAGCCGGTTTTCCCCCAAAAATAACCAAGCAGGGTATGCACCCAATTCTTAGCTCTCATGAGAGCGACATCAGGAGTTGGAATGACCACATTTCTGCCATCTCTATGAAAAGGAGGATGAAAGGAGAGAAGAGACCTCATGGAGCTCCTGGAGTCCACCAACAATTCCGCCCAGCTTTTCACCGGGACCATGGCACACTGCTCCACCACAACAGCCCCTCCTTAGGCTTGGCTTCAGCAAACGAACCCAAAAGGTTTCCACCAAGAGGTCCATTTGGGCAGACAGCTCGAACGCCACCAGCCCGCGAACCAAGTTTCAAGGCGTCGTGAGCAGCATTGAATACTTCAATACTTTCAGAAATCAGCGCTTCGACATCAGCAGAAAACTCCATTCGCGACTTCTCCGGCGTCCAAGATACATCCTCCCCTAGCAGTGCCTTAGATAACTGAATCATCTGCGAAACACACCCCGGAATGGAAGGGCCATCCTTGAGAACAGATGAGCAGAAGGAGAGAACCTTCCACAGAAGAAGAGAGGAAGGGGGGGGGGGGGAGGAGAGGAAGGGAATGGAAGCTCTAAAATCACGCGAGGAAGATGGTAAGGACCGAAAAATCCTCCCGGGCCATTGCCGGAGGCGGCCACAATCCAATTGCTGTAGGTGTTAAATGGGTTGTATATAATCCACTTATAAATTTACAGCACGTTTTAGGAGAATTGCGTCACGGTTTGAGATTTTAAAGTTTTGACTGATAGCTTACAATTTAACACTTCAATCAAGAGACGACGGAGGAAGAAGGCAAGAAGAGCTCCGAGAGGGTTTTACAATATTAATATAAGTATGAGAATATCACCTTCCATTTTTTTTTCTTTTCCTAGCATCTACCTGCACAAAAAAGTAATGAAAACTGTTAGTATTATGGTCACATGCAGAATTATAAAAAATGTTGATTTACTATCCAGCCAACAATTAGACGTTGAAATATTGTTATTTTTTTTTTCTTTGGTTAGTATAGTAAAAAAAAATAAAATAAAATCACATTATGTTATTATTAAAGTCTACAACTGAGATTTTATCAATATTTAAAAAATGAACAATTTTTAGCGGTGGAGTACTCTATTATTGTTTCGGTATCTTTCGACATTTTTCGATTTTGCTAGTACAACAATTGTTTGGTTTTATCTTTTAGGGATATGTGTCACATTACATTTTCAATCTCTTTTTAACATGGTCTAACAATTTATAATTAGGCCTCTATTTAGATTTATTTTCTCGACATAGTTATTAAATTTTTGAACTATCATAACTAAATTAGTTTCAATAATTACATTGCATAGTCATCTACTTCGTATATCTATAAGAGCGTGCCAAATTGCCAGTGTTTCTATATTGAAAATATCCACGCTTTTTGGCTAGTTAGAATGTTTAAACACTCATGAAATCTTGTCATCTCTGCTTTTTTTTTTTTGAAACATGCTCTTCCATCTTTGTCAATACCAGC
>JAODPA010147470.1:0-15275 GCA_025585075.1 Nepenthes mirabilis
ATACATTTAAATTTTTAATAAATATAATAAAAAAAAAACATACATGTCAAGTAGTAACATTCCCGTATAATTTATCACGTAACCCTGAACCTGCATATTAAACTTGCATTAGCTTGGCATCTTATGCAGCATATTAAATAAAATCTAATATTCAAAACATCACAACCATTCATTATAATATTGGAGTAGTAGAAAAAGAAAAATTACAAATTGTTTGATAGCCACTTGTTTTAAAATACAAATTGTTTGATAAATTTTAATCTTTATTCCGGTGGAATACTAAGTAGGCCCACCATTAGTGTCGGATCATGTATACATTTCATATATGCTGCATTCCTTTCACTCGTCAATAATGAATGAATTTCAGCCAACATAGTATATAACTGTATCGTCTTTTGCTCCTGCGTGTTATTTTCTAAGCTTTTGCTCAACATTTCACCGAGCTTGCTAATATTTGTAGTCAATAAATCAGCTGCGTGGATAATAGAATCAGCTATTTTTATTATATCTATACTAGCCTTCCGTTTCCTTCCCTTGGACGTCCCTAATTCAGTTGGAGTTAACACATGCAGTATATTTTGACTCGAGGAATCATTAGTACCAAGTAAGTCTTCAATCCCCACTTCTGGAACATCATTCACGCTCCACTGCTCGTTCTCTGGTTCATTAAGCTGCAGCTCAACAATGATATCCTCATCAGTTTGTGCATCTACCCCTGTTGTACGATATTTGTCATAGATCATTGACAAATCTTCGAAATATAGGAACGATTTTTTTTTCAAATAGCAGCTCCCTTATGGCTCTATCTCCAAACACAAAGTATATCACAGTCATTGTTAATATATAATAGATGCTAGATTAATAAGTAATCTTAAAAAGCAATTAAAAATGAAAAACAACTATCATACCGATATGTACGCATTCCACACATGTGATTCCGCAACAACCATTTTTCATGAATCATCCCACCCAAATTCGAAAGTATTCGTACCCCTTATCATATCATATACAACACTCCAATCCTTTTTCAACATCTTTATCCTGGAAACAATATGCGGGGTTGCCTTCAAAGATGAATTTGGCAATTTTTATCGTAAAATCCTCTCTAACTCAAGCAAGTAACCTAACTTGAAACTATTGTCAGTATTGTGTGTACTGGTATTATATAACTCAACCATACTAACAATAAGAGCTTTGTCTTCATAGATCTCCCATCTTCTTTTGCTATCTTTTTCTAATTGTGACATGTTTAACTACTTTTATCTGTTATAATAATGGTAAAAGAGTGAATCCAAAAAGTTTTAGTCAAAGATGCCATATAAATGATATAGAACAATAATTTTGATAATTGTGACAGTAAACATATAATATTCAAAGAAGTGAATATAAAATTGATGATATGGAATAACAAACACATTAATGTCAGTACTCAAATTAACTGTGATAAAATTCAATAATTTCTCCATTCGTTGAACATAGCATTAGCCAAATTATTCCTAAATGCACTCCAACCATCAGTAGGATCTAGTTGTGTTATTATATCTGCATCTTCGTCACGAAAGTCCTCGTGATGCATGTCATTGTATTCATCCTCAATAGGATGATATTCCATCTCATTTCTTATAAAATTATGCAGCAGGCAACAAGTAATGATGACTCGATTATATGTTCTGATGGAATAAAACGATGGACTTCTAAAGATTTTTCACCGCATTTTCAACAATCCAAAACACTTTCAATAACATTATGAGCAACGGCATGTTTCATATTGAAAAATTCCTCCGTCGTTCTTGACTGATGGCCTTGACGCCATTCATTTGAATGGTATCTCTGCCGCTTAAAATGTGCAAGAAATCCATTGTAATTTGTATATCCCGCATCAACTAAGTAATAAGTACCTATACGAAAACATACGATATCATTACGTAAAATAAGGTTATTGTAAAATATTATGATTTATTCAATTATCTAAGAGTTTACCATTTGGAACTTTGAGTCTATGCATTCTATTTAGCGCATCTCGTAAAATTCTAGAATCTGCTGCAGATCCTTCCCAACCTGATAGAATATATATAAACAGCATGTCACGGGTACATACTTCTAACACATTTATAACTATATCTCCCTTACGAGTTCGATATCTAGGTTTGTTTGTAGTAGGTACCCTTATTTTGATGTACGTTCCATCCAAAGTGCCTATACAATTCTACAAAAACATATCGAAGTAGAATGACTTAGTTGTTATATTTGTCATTTAAATATAATATCAAACATATAAAATAAATATTATACCGAGAATCACTTCCATCGCTCGTCTATACAGTTCTCAGAAATGGGTTCCGGCCGGCTAAATAGTTATGCTTGTATATATATTACTGCGGCTAACACATTATTAAATATTCTACTCACCGTCTCATCTGACATCTGAAAATTATGTGCAATCACTCTATTTTTCACATGATGTGCAAGAATGTGCAAAAATATTGCCGCTTGCTCATCAACTAGCATGTGTTTTGATGGATGAAGTCCCCCACTAGTCGTTAACATCTCACACAGTTTAAAAAACGCGAGTTTACACATCCTCAACATGTTAATACAAGTGGTATCACTACCATGTATGATTTTATTGATGTATTCTCTTTTTTATAGAAGTCAAGATTATAAGATCTCATAATAGTATGTTTAAACTGTCCAACAATTAAAATTACACCTAAGACACATAAATACCACCAAAAGGTACAACAAATTTCAATCCATTGGACTATAATGATCGCTATCTTCTTTTTCTTCTCGTTGCAAAAATTAGAGTGTAATTGATCCATAAACTACAATAACAAATAATAATATATACAAATATAAGGAAGGGAACAGCATGTTAATACAAGTGTAATAGATCGTTATCCCTTGTCCAGCAGAAGGTGGATTATTGCAACAGAAATGCAGGAATGATCTTTAATTGTCAATCTTTTCAGAAGGGAATAGCCTGTGATTCAGGATGCTCAGTCGAAAGAAACATTTTTTTTATTGGCCTGTTATTTTTAGTGTCATTAACCACCACACATTGCATTGATGCACCTCTCCATTGCACCAATGGAAAGGATAGCCCATCCCTGAAAGCCAGTATGTTTTGCAGAAGAAATATTTCTTATGCATTATGAAAAGGCTTTTTTAGGTGGTGGTGGTGATGAAACTATGGAAGCAAATGACTAAAACAAAACATATGATCAGCAAGTTCCTGCATATTATTGAATGTAATGCAGGGATCAGATAAACTCTAGATTGACAATGACCTGATGTGGTAGTGTTAGTGTTCAACAAGTGGAAAAGATGAAAACAAATTTGAAGCAATCAAATCAAATTAAACCGAACAAGTCAATAAATAAACTACTTGGCTCTGGTTTCAATTTACCACTTTAAAAGGATTCATTTGATATAATCAGACCAATAATTTGTATATCTTCATTTATATCATGCATGCCTTGCATTGTATCTCATGTTAATGACTAGCAAATATCATAGGTCAACTTCTATTCACTGCCAGTAGTAGAAAATCCTGTCTAAGAAATTATGCCAAAATCGTGGGGATCAACCTAACCAAATAAAAATAGTGCTCTTTCAAATGGTAGGCATGAAGAGTTCTTTTGTGAAGCCTTTTGCTACAAGCTAGATAGAATAGAAAAAGCAGCACAAAAGTGAAGAGACAAAAATACAACAACTGGAGAACAACTAAAAAAAGGAGCATCAACAAGAATTAACAGAGTTGGAAACTAAAGCAGAGTGGCCTAGTCATATAAAGTATTGAGTTAGAATATAATTTTTGCATTATGTAAGTGATAGAATATTGTGCATGAGAATTCACCAAGTATATCCATAAATTCTCAATGCTCCCACCCCCCCCAAAAAAAAAGATTAAATGTTAGAATAACTATAAGGTTGAGCTTTGAAAGCCACCTGTTTTAAGAAAACTGCTCTTATTAGGCTAGTAACAGGGCAAAGGACAATCTTTGTTGTCAAACGGATCAAACCAAGTTCCAGACATGCTATTCTAATGCAAGAAAATAAAATTCATTCCGTTCAAGGTTGTTTACCACATTTTCATCACTAGGCCACACAGCCTAAACCTGAGGGTAGGAATGCCAACTTTACTACACAACATTGTCAAATGAACCACACTCCTTAAGTTCGACTCAAGATCACTTGAATAAGCTAATTCAAGTAATTCAAGAAGTTCAATGAGTCAAGCTTTAATGTAGTTGTTATATTGCATAAGCTGCAATTGTCATGCATATCAGCTACAACATGCAATATTTCTTCAGCAAAAAATTACATTCCCATCCAAATTGTATCATAACTACCAAAAACAGCAAACTGAACTCTACTGCACACCTAGCCTCCATCAATTGGATAGTAGCTCATGCATAATATCAATCCAAACATAAATTCCAGTGCACTTGGTTTCAAATGTGGTTGTAAGGCTATCAACACAACTCACTGAAAATCAGCAAGTGTGGAAGATGAGCAAGTAGAGTGAGATGGCAAAACCTTTAGACAGGTTGTGGCTAGAATGATGAACATTGGGAGAGGCCTTGATCAAATTTCCCTCCAACTTTCCTCTACGACTAAAGAGAAAATGAAATCCACTTCGGAGATGTCTTCTCCCTTATTTTCTCTCATGTTTTTCAAATTAGTTCAACAATCACCAAGTAATAACAATACCTATATTTAGATTGTGGTAAAGATGAAATAAAACACAGTAAACACCATGGTAGATAAGCAAAAGCAGCTGTAGCCGAGTCTACATCGCTCGTCTCCCCTGCCAATTTTACTGCTTTCCTGTTTGCAATTTTGTTTATGAAAATAAAATCACGTACGAAATGTGAAAATAGCAAAGAGAGAGAAGCGTACAGAAACGAAAACATGAACGAAAACAGGCAATGAAATCCAAACAAGCAACGAAAACATAAACAAAATCACGTACCTCGACCTGGCTGCGAGAGAGAGAAGGTAGGGTTTCGATGTAGGGAAGATTGGCTGCGAGAGAGAGAAGATAGGTGTTCGAGAGAGGGAAGATTGGCTGCGAGAGAGAGAAAATAGGGTTTCCAGGGAGGGAAGGGAAGATTGGCTGCGAGAGAGAGAAGGGTTTCTAGAGAGGGAAGTGTTGGGGTTGGTCACTCCCTTGTGGGTAACCCAACAAACTTGTTTGTCATCAGACTGAGTCAGGGGCGCGCGGACAGTCGGAGCGCGCGGACAGCCAGGGCCGCGCGCACAGTCGGGGCGCGCGAACAGTCGGAGCTCCCGGACAGCCAGGCTGTCGCGGACATAGTGCGTGGACGTAGCGCACGGACGGCCAAAGGGAAGGCCGGAATTTACCAGCTGGTGACACTGGTATGGAATCCCCCCGCGGACATGGCTGAGTGCACAGTATCGTCCGGGGACATGGGGTGTGCACGGTGAGGACCGAGGACTTGGAAAGTCCGAGGTCGTTGTCACTGCCTGGAGACCAGAGGACACCAGATGACTCTTGTAATCGCCATGGTCGCAGATGGTCCGAGGACGTGAGTGCAGTATCGACCGAGGACGTTGTTGCACGTAGCGGACAGTTGACCTTTGGAGGACAGGTTGCAGACATGTCAGTGCATGCGCCGTCTGAGCAGGCGCCAGGTTGCAGACTTGTCAGAGCATGCGCCGTTCTTGGGAATAGGCGATTACAGAGTAGGTGGACAGCTACAGTGTAGGCTACAAGGTAGGTGGCAGAAGATTGTCCACACGCCACCTACTTATTAATTGAAGGGTCTCCAGCTAGACTTATATATATGCATGCTGGGCATGCAGTGTAAAAAAGAGAGGTGGTGGAGTGAGTGTGGAGCACCCAAGAAGAGAGTGTGCCGTTCTCAGCACCCAAGGAGGAGTGGCAGAATGTGTGAGGACTCACCAGGAGGGTGAGTCCCCAGAGTGCTCGGACAAGAGCATGGCCACCGTTCGTGAGGGTGTGTCCAGAGACCCTGGGTGCAGGTTGCACCTGCCTGGCGACGGAGACACCGCCATGAGCGCATGGCGCCGGCCGCTGTGTGCCGGGGTGAAACGGCGTCTGCCGTTTCACCAACACTTGTAAAATTAGAGAGTAGAGTGTACCACAGTGAGGAGAGAAAAATGGAAGAAAGAGAGAGCAGTGAGTAAAACTCAAAGTGTGAGGACTTTGTATTCTTGGGCTCTGTTCTTCGTTTTCGTCTCTGGGGCTTGTGTAGTCAGGGTGGTTGTTGTACTCTATCTCTGAGTTTGTGTAACCATTTTACATAGTGGATTTATTTGTGGACTATGTGTCCCGTGGTTTTTCCTCTTCGATTTGAGAAGGGGTTTCCACGTAAAAAAATACCGTGCATCTCTTATGTTTCCTTGTTCCTACTACATGGTGGCTAACGATGGCTGGGGGGTTCGGGTTTTTCCGCTGCTTTGACCGGATTGGGTGGATCCGGGTCGTTCCGACCCCCAACAAGTGGTATCAGAGAGATGGTTCTACTGACGGCCTGGTGACCTTGATGATAACCAGAGGAGCAGTGCTGAATGAGGAAACGAGACGGCGGTCCGTCCACCTCTCAGCAGTCCGAGGTTTTTTGTCACCAAATCGAGGGGAAGGGGTCGAGGACGTGACCCAAAGTCTGAAGACCAAAGGGCTGTGTAAGTCACGTTCTCGGTACCAGAATATGAAGTGCCGCAAAAGTGGAGCCGCCGAGGACTGTGGCAGTCAAAATATTTTTGAGTCATCGTGGAAAGAGTTTGCCATGTAGTGGAAGGAACGGTAAAAAGCACGGCAAAACCAGCAATTGGCCGAGGGCGGAGCTGAGCAAGGCCAAGGGTGGAGCTGTGCAGGACCAAGGGCGGAGCTGAGCAGGGCTAAGTGCGGAGCCAGCAAGGTCAAGGGTGGAGCCAGCAGGGCCAAGGGCGGAGCCAGCAGGGCCAAGGGCGGAGCAGACGCTGGGATTCCCAGTTGAGGGGAAGCTGCCAGAAGGCAGGTGATAAAGGTCGCCGGAAAAATGGCAAAGATGTTCCCCACAAGGTCGTGAGGGAAAGTTTGTTGGGGTTGGTCACTCCCTTGTGGGTAACCCAACAAACTTGTTTGTCATCAGACTGAGTCAGGTGCGCGCGGACAGTCGGGGCGCACGGACAGTCGGAGCGCGCGGACAGCCAGGGCTGCGCGGACAGTCGGGGCGCACGGACAATCGGAGCTCCGGGACAGCCAGGCTGTCGCGGACATAGTGCGTGGACGTAGCGCATGGACGGCCAAAGGGAAGGCCGGAATTTACCAGCTGGTGACACTGGTATGGAATCCCCCCGCGGACATGGCTGAGTGCACAGTATCGTCCGGGGACATGGGGTGTGCACGGTGAGGACCGAGGACTTGGAAAGTCCGAGGTCGTTGTCACTGCCTGGAGACCAGAGGACACCAGATGACTCTTGTAATCGTCATGGTCGCAGATGGTACGAGGACGTGAGTGCAGTATCGACCGAGGATGTTGTTGCACGTAGCGGACAGTTGACCTTGGAGGACAGGTTGCAGACATGTCAGTGCATGCGCCGTCTGAGCAGGCGCCAGGTTGCAGACTTGTCAGAGCATGCGCCGTTCTTGGGAATAGGCGATTACAGAGTAGGTGGACAACTACAGTGTAGGCTGCAAGGTAGGTGGCAGAAGATTGTCCACACGCCACCTACTTATTAATTGAAGGGTCTCCAGCTGGACTTATATATATGCATGCTGGGCATGCAGTGTAAAAAAGAGAGGTGGTGGAGTGAGTGTGGAGCACCCAAGAAGAGAGTGTGCCGTTCTCAGCACCCAAGGAGGAGTGGCAGAATGTGTGAGGACTCACCAGGAGGGTGAGTCCCCAGATTGCTCGGACAAGAGCATGGCCACCGTTCGTGAGGGTGTGTCCAGACACCCTAGGTGCAGGTTGCACCTGCCTGGCGACGGAGACACCGCCAGGGGCGCATGGCGCCGACCGTTGTGTGCGGGGGTGAAACGGCGTCCGCCGTTTCACCAACACTTGTAAAATTAGACAGTAGAGTGTACCACAGTGAGGAGAGAAAAATGGAAGAAAGAGAGAGCAGTGAGTGAAACTCAAAGTGTGAGGACTTTGTATTCTTGGGCTCTGTTCTTCGTTTTCGTCTCTGGGGCTTGTGTAGTCAGGGTGGTTGTTGTACTCTATCTCTGAGTTTGTATAACCATTTTATATAGTGGATTTATTGGTGGACTATGTGTCCCGTGGTTTTTCCTCTTCGGTTTGAGAAGGGGTTTCCACGTAAAAAAATATCGTGCATCTCTTATGTTTCCTTGTTCCTACTATATGGTGGCTAACGATGGCTGGGGGGGTTCGGGTTTTTCCGCTGCTTTGACCGGATCGGGTGGATCCGGGTCGTTCCGATCCCCAACAGGAAGGACGTCACGAGTAGCAAAATGTGCGAAGGGTTGTTGCGTGTTGCTCAGGGTATATTTGGAATATAAAAAATATTATGCGGAAATACATTTTTCTTTACAGTCGGGAACAAAAAAACCATATTGCACCTAGGAATAGTTATTCCTTATAATCAGGGAATAACTATTCATTCGGGAATTGTTATTCTCAGGTAAAATGCAACCAAACGGTAGAATTATTATTCCATTGAAAATAAGGAGGAAATAGAATTTCTATTCCCTCGAACCAAACATGGTGTTGGTGAAAAATAGGAAACTTTGAAGCAACTTGAAGATGCTTATCTTGGCTGCACTTCAGCACACAGCTGAAGACAGCAGCCCTCACCTCAGCTCATGGAATCAGCAGCTTCTTGAGTCGGCTGCAGCAGCCGAAATTCAAGGGAGAAGCAGCCAATTGAGAGGGCTTGGACGGCTATCAAATGGCTCAAGAATAGCACCAAAAACTTAGCAAAAATAATTAAGAGAAACAGCTCACAGGCTGCAAAGTGTGAGCTGTAGAAACTGCAGCCAAGTAGGGAATCAGAAGCAGCCAAACCAGTAGCCATATTTGACTTCCACTTTGCTGGAAATTAGGGAAGGAATTAGGAGTGACATAGACAACACATATCAGCTAAAAACTAGCCAATAGGTAAGCGACAAAAGAAAGAGTAATTAGCTGCCAAATCAAGTGGTGATTCAGCAATTCATTAGCCACATGGCAGGGATTCAGGAAAGGGAAATATGAGATGTTAGCTGAGTTAATGACTCAGTCCCTCAATTCTGAAAATTATAAGAATGTGTGAGGAGAGGAAAAAGAAAGGAAACAATGGGAAGAAAAGAGGGGAAAACAGAAGAGAAAGAATGAAGAACAGAGGGAACTGAGAGAGAAGAAAAAGAGCAAAACCGAAAAACCAGTAGGCTGCAAGGAGTTAAGCCAAAATTCTGGCAAGTGTGCTTGATTCCTTCTTTCATTTGGTGTTGTTTATTGCTCTAATACTTGTCTGGTGATCAATTCATGCACATATTATCATGAAAACGTGGGATATAATTGGCTGAAGCTGGAATTCCAGAATCTGCAGTTTTATAGCTTCTGAACTTTGGCTGAACCAGTGACCAAATGATCACCAAACCGGCCCACATTTGGTATACAATTAGCTTAATATCTTACCTATGTCGTGACCAAAAGGCTCATAAAATGAGCTGGACTGGTCAGTGAACTGGGCCCATGAACAGCAAGAAGTCTTGCTGAATTGCATCAGAATGCAGTGGAAAATAAGCCTCTGAACCGGGACCGAACCAGGCTCCAAATTGGACAAGCCGGCCATGACATAACCATAAGAGCATTAAGATTTTGTTCAAGTGTCATCCTTTAATATTTAGGCCCGAATCAGTCATGAATCAGTCACCAAAACAGAAACTGAAACCAGTTGCATCAGAAATGCTGATGCAAAATTTCAGTTGACCAAATATGACCTGAACCGGCACAACAATTAGCTAGGACCGGACATGAACCAAACATATTCTTAAACTAGAGTCCCTTAGCTGTAATTAGGATCCTTGAACCGGTTAAGAACCGGTCTTAAAGTGGCCATAGAACTGGTAATAGCAGAACTAGTCTCTGAGCACCCTTGCTGATTCTGAATTGGCAGGTGGGAAAAATTAATTGAACCAAACCCAAATTGATGGAACCGGCAGCCAACCTGGCCACAGTATAATGTAGTAAGATTGGCCTAATGACCCATAAAACAGCTACCCCAAATGCCTTAAAATGGACGCTGAACTGGACCCTGAAACAACACCCAAACCAGTCCAGTAATTTGGAAACTGGTTCCGGCAGTCCCAGTGAAGGGACTGAACTGGCCCTGAACCGGTGGAATTAGGAGCCAACCTGGGAAATTTATTAAGTAATGAAGTTGAACTGTCATCTACAAATCAGCGTCCAAAAATACTTACAAATGATTAGTGAACCGGCCTCCGAAAGTGGACCAAACTGATTTCAGCACTTTGATTGCTGAACTGGCAGCCAGGGGAAATAAATCAAACCGGCCCGGAACTGGTTGAACCAACACCCGACCCAACCAAAATATTAAGTGCTAAGGTTAAACTGTCAACCTACAAAATTGTGGCCAAAAATACCTTTGAATTAATGCTGTACCGAGCCCTAAAAGATGCTAAGTCCCTCATTTCGCCTTCCGGCACATGCTAGAATGAAGGCCTAAACCAGTCCATTTCGGCCATTAAACTAGATAATCGGCACCTGAATATTTATTAGATCAATATAGGATAATAATAAAATATTCATGATAAAAAGTAAAACCCGAACCGATTCTCAAACAGGGCCCTGAGTGACGAATTGGGCCCCAAGCCAGCTAAATGAATTGGCTCGCATGCTAAATTTTGGCTTACATATAATAAATCGGTACATCGACTCAACTTATATGTATAGAGAAATTAAATTAGACCGACTCAAGAACCTACCTTTAATTCGATCCCGAACCGGAAACCGAATACTTAGAAAATTATACTAAAAATTGACTAAGGGAATTAACCGAGTCAACATGGGAAATCAAGTAATGATTTAACCGCAAAGTCAGCCGAACATATTACATATTAACTCCGCATTTTAGTATATATAAGAAATTAATATTAAAGTTACTAAAAAAGATAATACATTGGTTTCTGTCATAATTTATGTCATGTTACTAACTATCGCATCATTGCATGTTTTCTACATGGGAACTTTGCATGGCCATTGCATTACTTTCTATTATTTAATGCTGTGTCTTATGAATGTATGTTCAAGAAAAGGTCATATGAAAGTTTTATAAGTTCCATAGAATAAGAAGTATGTAAACATGAAGAATGATAAACATTTTCTCCTGGAATGGAGAGAAGTAAGTAAAAGAAGCATGAAGTACAAAAGTTTCTATTTTCAACTTTTGAAAGTTAAGTATGAAACTGAACTAAGAAATTATTTTAGTAGGTAATATTATTTGGCATGTCATAGATATTATAGTAAAAACTCAAGAATTATCCTGACCACGTATTGTAGCAAGTGATATTTATTGGCACGTCTTAGGATATTACAGTGAAAATTGAAGAATTGATGATATTTGTAGCTGCATGGCGTCAGCTTTTGGTCCTGTCTACCAATCGATATAGGTAGACCATCCTGTCTTCGGGTTATAAATAAGAAAGATATTTATGTCAGATATGATATTTGTAGCTGCATGGCGAAAGCTTTTGGTCCCGTCTACAGGTCGATATAGGTAGACTATCCTATTTTCGGGATGTAAATAAGAAAGATATTTTCCATAGATTGTGTGGGGGTTAATACAATCCTTTCTTCGATTGACGCTCTGATAGCTGATAAGGTTTACTAGCCCTAATCTTTAAAGATAGATAATAAAAAAGACTAATGAGAATTAAGAATTAGAAAAGAAGAATCAAAAGTTTGTGCATATTCTCATTCTGTTGGTGTATATGTCTCTATAATTATTTTAAGTACAAATGTGTATGTTCTTATTTTAATTATACTTTATTGAGTATTTAACTCACTCGCTTGCCGTTTTCTAATTTCCTCAGATAGAGACTAAGAATTTGTTCCAGATAAGTAGAAAAAGGACAAGAAAGATTTAGGTTTACAGGTTTGATGTATACAAAAGAAATATAATGGCTGATCTTGTAATAATATGAATGTATTACTTTTTAGTTATATTTCTGCTACCTGTAATTATGATTTTTATTAGTACTTTTGCAAAATTGTATGGTAATATTTTTGGTTTCTAATAGCATCTCTAAATAATTCGATGACGTATTCAAGTCATACGGGGTTCGAATCACTTGATATGGCAACATGTCGATCCTGTATATAATTATGATATATTTATGGACTTATATGTAGTATGACGTCTCATTTAGAGTAAGTAAGAATGTGGGACGTCACAGGAATGACACCGGATGTATGCTTGAGAGACATATATGCATATTCATCCAAAAAAGCTGCATCTAATGTGTCACGACCCGAGAACACTACGTACGCAGGTCAAAATAAAATCAATAATAATATTTTCATCAACTATAATAACCCAACTCGGGTGTGACAATTAGACACATGCACGACCCAATATAAATAAAACCCGCACAAGATCTCATCGGATAAGAATCCGGACAAACATAATACACGACCTGCTAACCATGATCGCAAGGGAGGTATCCAAATTTACAACAACTCATCCACAATATACTACAACTTCAATATTTTACATACAATGATCAAGGCCATCGTCCGACCAGAAATAATAATCATAACATATCCTCGAGATCAGAAATATACCAAATATAACATCTCCACTCGCCAAAAAGAATATCTGAGCCCGATCACGTCCGAGCTCCTGCAAGCGTATCCATGCCACTAGTCTGAAGGGATAAAATATGAAAACGTGAGCCTAGAGCTCAGCAAGTATCATCGTATAAAAACAGTACTCATAAATCAGAAGCAGGGATATCGCATAGCAATCACGTAAAACAAAACACAATGTCCGTGAAATCCCTGAAAATCGAGGAGATGTCTCGTACTAAATCGTCATCCGTATTAACTCGTCCCTCCGGGACAAAATCATATAAATCACGATCCGGTAAAATCTCATAGACGATATCATATCATATGATCCGAGGTCACATTACATAATCGCGACCGTCACCACATCCGCGTGGGACACATACCGTCGTCCGGATCTAAAACTCATAATGCAGAAATCAAGAGAAGACTGCCGAAACTAAAACATAAATCAAAACACGTTCTGGGTTTTATCACATCGGTACGTACGAGACATTCCTATCGCCCATCCGTGGGCCAAACCACGTATCTCAAATCACATTACACCCAAATACATGCAAAAATACAAAGCATGCACGAAATCGGAGAACCAAATATCAATGATACCAACTTGAGGAAGGGTTACCCTCGTCCGGTAACTACGGCTATATCGACTACGAATTAGGCCAGTAGCTCAAGGCCATCCACGTACTCTGTCTCCCATAGATTAGAAACTTGTTCACTATATTTTACCACCCATGGCTTTAGGTGCAACCTCAAGTTTTAGTTATATATTAGGACGTCCGAATATATTAGTTTTCCGTCAATTCCTTACGATGGTTCTCAATTAAATACACAGTGGGGCAGGTCAGCTACAAATATCTTCCTTCCGGCGGAAGTAGCCTCAATCTTCCTTCCGGCGGAAGTAGCCTATCATATACGTCCCCGTCGGGACAGCCTCCCCATCCAGAGCGGCGCTACAAATAGCCAATGCCTCGGATCACAAATCAACCTCTAGGGTCTCGGACCACCATAGTCCCGTAGTGATCCTGCCCCCGGCAGCATGCATGGTTAGTGCAAGGCCTGGTTCATAGTTCCACAATATACTGATACACAGATGTACATATATATACTGTCCGGGTGTCAAAAACCCTCCAAATTATAAACACCAGTGTAAAATCACCGCACAACCTGTAAAACATACATGCATGTACATAATTTATAAATTTGAGGTGCACAAAAATACATGCATGTTAGTAAAATCTCCCACAGTGATCAAAATATATCAGAAATTAAATCAGACCAAGAATAGGGTTAAATGATACTTTCCTTAACATTATACTCCGCAGATCTGAAGAAAGGAGGTCCCGAAGCACTCAAATCGGGCTTTTCTCTCTCCTACCCACGCACCCCACGCGCACAGCCTCCCCTTTCTCCTCTCTGCGCACAGCGTGTCACGACTCAGGAACACAATATTCGTAGGTCAAAATAAAATCAATAATAATATTTTTATCAACCATAATAACCCAACCCGGGTGTGACAATCATACATATGCAGGACCCAATATAAATAAAACCCGCACAAGATCTCATCGGATAAGAATCCGAACAAACATAATGCACGACCTGCTAACCATGATCACAAGGGAGGTATCCACATTTACAACAACTCATCCACATAATACTATAACTTCAATATTCTACATACAATGATCAAGGCCATCATCCGGCCATAAATAATAACCATAACATATCCTCGAGACCAGAAATATACCAAATATAACATCTCCACTCGCCAAAAGGAATGTCTGAGCCCGATCACGTCCAAGCTCCTGCAAGCGTATCCATGCCACTAGTTTGAATGGATAAAACATGAAAACGTGAGCCTAGAGCTCAGGAAATATTAAGAATCGTATAAAACGGTATATATAAATCAGAAGCAGGGATATCGCATAGCAATCACGTAAAACAAAACACCATGTCCGTGAAATCCCTGAAAATCGAGGAGATGTCTCGTACTAAATCGTCGTCCGTAATAACTCGTCCCTCCGGGATAAAATCATATAAATCACGATCCGATAAAATCTCGTAGACGATATCATATCATATGATCCGATGTCACATTACATGATCGCGACCGTCACCACATCCGGGTGGGACACATACCGTCGTCCGGATCTAAAACTCATAATGCAGAAATCAAGAGAAAACCGCCGGAACTAAAACATAAATCAAAACACGTTCCGGGTTTATCACATCAGCACGTACGAGACATTCCTATCGTCCATCCGTGGGCCAAACCACATATCTCAAATCACAGTACACCCAAATATGTGCAGAAATACAAAGCATGCACGAAATCGGAGAACCAAAGATCAATGATATCAACTTAAGGAAGGGTTACTCTCGTCCGGTAACCACGGCTATATCGGCTACGAATTAGGCCAGTAGCTTAAGGCCATCCATGTACTCTGTCTCCCATAGATTAGGAACTTGCTCACTATGTTTTATCAC
>JAODPA010147481.1:0-15275 GCA_025585075.1 Nepenthes mirabilis
TAACCTTTTAATAATACAAAATAAAGACTGTTAATCTTGATAATCACTCTCCATGCCCTTCAGCAACGCTGTTTTCTTGCAGCGAACCAGTAAAAACCCAGTAAACTGTTTCTTAATGGAACTACTTACAAAGAGAACTAATGGCCAGTTCCATTAGCAAAGGCTTGTTCTGATGCAGCACACAAACCCTAAACAGAGAAAAGCAGAGAAGTGACAAAGAAGAAGATAGAGAAAAGCCAGAGAATAGCAGAGAAGACGAAAGAAATTTAGAAAGGAAGGATGTACTATTCTCTTTTTCCCCTCCTGAACTGTCATTCACATATAAGGAGTCTATGTGATAAAAAAGCAGTTAGAAAAAAAAACCGCTCATCATTCTTTAACAAAATTTAAACATAGTCCCTAAATTTAAGAGGTTATTGGACTCTCCTTGCGCTTCTCATTGTAGCTTGAGAAGACTCATTATTAGCAGTATCAATGAGGTTTGTAACATTGTCTTCTTCATCAAAAAGAATCTTATCCTTAAGGTTATACATAGAGAAATTTTGAATAAATTCAACACCGGACTCTCATGTAATTTTAGCGGGTGATTGAGAATGCCATTGGACAAGTAATTGGGAAACAAATTTACCATGATGTAAGGTTTTCCTAACACTGAGAATTTGTTTAGGGTAAATGAGTGGTTGTGAACCCCATGCTTCAATAGGCAAATCAACTTGTTGGCTAGTATGGTCACCATGGCATTCTTTGAGTAGGGATATATCGAAAACATTGTGAATTTTTAAATGAGCAGGCAAATTCAAACGATATGAAACCGAGCCAATCCGTTCAAATATACAAAAGGGCCTATAATAACATTTAACTAATTTGTTAGATTGTCTGCGAGCTGCTGTTGTTTGATGGTAATGTTATAGTTTGACAAAGATTCAATCACCCATTTGAAATTCCTTATCAGTTAGATAAGCATTAATCTGATTTTTCATGTGTAGCTGAGCCTGTTGAAGGTTGGATTTGAGAGTAGTAAGGATATTGGAGCGATTAGTCAACAATTAATTGACGAAAGCTATTGGAGAAGTGCCTTGCACGTAGTCAACCAATGATGGTGGTGGTCTCCAGCACACAGTATCAAAGGGACTCATATTTATGGAGGAATGTCAAGCAGTATTATAGTTCCATTCAACCCATGGCAAGTATTGAACCCAAGTAGAAGGATTTCCAGCAGCAAAATATTGTAAATAGTCTTCAAGACAGCAATTAACCACCTCTATTTGTCCGTCTGTTTGTAGGCGGTACGAGCTACTTGTGGACAAGGTGGTGCCTTGAGGTTTGAAAAGTTCATTCCAAAAAACACTCATAAAAATGGGATCCCAATCCAAGATTATATCAGTTGGGAATCTATGTTAACGACAAATGTCTTTGACAAAAACTTCAGCTAACCCAGCAATAGTGAAATGAGTACCCAAGGGTAAAAAGTGAGCATATTTAGATAGTCAGTCTACTACCACTAGAATCACCATTTTCCCACATGATGGAGGCAAATAGGTTATAAAATCCATAGAAAATCTTACTAGGAATGGAAAAAGGCTGTAACAAACCTTGAGGTCTAGTGTTGATTGGCGTTTCTTGTTGGCAAATAGAGAAATTTGATACATAATCACGGATCTCCTTACGTATCCGAGGCCAATAAAAAGTAGCAGCTATTCTTGTGAAGGTGCACTAAGCTCTAACATGACCTCTAAGAGGTGAACTATGGTACTCTTGTAAGTTTAAATCCTGCAAAGCTGAGTTAGTAGGCACTAGTATTATATTTTTATAGAAAACTAAGCCATTTCGCAAGGTGTAGTGTTCATAATCTCCTGGTTGTTCTTAAATTGATTTTACTAGGTTAGTTGAAGCTGAATGCCGCATATAAAACTTATAAAAAGCGGTCAGCAAGGCTATTACTGGCTGTGATACTGCTTGGAGAGCGTGATAGGACCCTTCAAACATTCAGGATAAACATTAGTAGGGCCATTTTCTCGCCCTAGTCGATAAACAATATTAAAATCGAACCCCATAAATTTAGTGATCCAGCGCTGTTGGTCATGGATATGAATTGATTGGTTCAACATTCTCTTGAGAGGTTGATAATTAGTTTGAATAGTAAACTTAGTACCCAAGAGATACTGGCACCACTTTTTTATAACATTTGAGATAGCACATAGTTCTCTAATGCAAGTAGAGGAGGCCTGAAGCTTGGGGCTTAGTTGCCTACTGAAAAATGTTATGGGGTGGCTAGATTGAATGAGTGTTGCACCAGTGCCATTACCAAATGTATTAGTTTGTATTACAAATAGTTTGGAGAAATCGGGCAAGGCTAGAACAAGGGTGATAGTGAGGGTAGCCTTGAGAGAATTGAAAGTTTTCTCAATTTTGTCAGATAATACAAAAATATCCCTCTGTAATAATTGTATAAGTGGTGCTAAAATCTGAGTATAGTGGGCAACAAATCGCCTGTAATATCCAACCAACCCAAGAAACCCACGCAACTGCTTAACATTTATAAGAGTGGGCCATTGTTGTATTGCATCAACCTTGGTTGGATCTACTGCTACTCCTTGTTCAGAGACAATATGGCCCAAATATGACAACGAAGAAAGCTCAAACTCACATTTCGACTGTTTGGTAAAGAATGAGTCGTCTCTTAAGATTTATAGAACTTGAGTAAGATGGTGGAAGTGTTTCTCCTAAGAAGAACTATACACCAAGGTGTCATCAAAAAAGCTAACGCAAATTTCCTTAGTATTGAACGAAAAAAAACATTCATTTCTGATTGAAAAGAAGATGGAGCATTAGATAAACCAAAGGGGTATTACTAGAAATTCGTAATGTTCTTCATGGGTTCTGAAAGCTATTTTGTGTACATCCTTGAAACAGACATGTATTTGGTGGTAACCAGCACGCAAATCAAGTATAAAAAAAATTCGGGCACCATGTAACTCATCTAATAATTCATCCACTGTAGGAATGAAAAATCTGTCCATGACCGTTATTGCATTGAGCACTCGATAATCAACATATTAGCGCTAATTACCATTCTTCTTCTTGACTAACAGAACCGGTGAAGAGAATGAGTTGGTGCTAAGTCGAACAATCCCTTTATCAAGCATCTCTTGGATCATTTTCTCCATTTTTGCCTTTTGAAAATGTGGATGACGGTATAGTTTAATATTCATAGGTGTAGTATTGGTTTTTAATCAAATTCGGTAATTTATAACATGATGTGAGAGTAATCCATGAGGCAGAGAAGGCATCTGTAAAGGAAGAGAGGATGCAACAAATAGTAGTAGCTATAGTGGGATTGATGCTATGAGGTAAATGAATTTGAGAAGTAGGTACAGTGGGATTGTTTGGCAGAGAGGATTCTAGTACTAGAGTAATTGTTAACTAGAAATAGGTGGCTGTAAAATGGGTTAATTCATTGTGCTTAAATTGGCCTAATGTCATTGTGAAAATTATAGCCTTTTGCAACCCATGTAAGATTAGCTGAGTGCCTTTATAATTAAAACTCATTCATAAAGCCTTATAATCAAATAACACAGGCACAATAGAAGCCAACCGTTGCATCCCAAATACCATATCTGTTCCATATATCGGTAGTAAATAAAGATCTACATTGAATTTTGATTAGCCCAGAGTAATTGGAACATTAGTATACAGTCCTTCACAATGCAAAGAATCTCCATTACTCACGGTAACATTAAAATGATGGGAAGGTTTGATTGATAGCCCTAAAACTTTGGCCAAACAAATCTATAAGAAGTTGTGAGTTAAGTCGCTATCCACTGATATGACCATCGAATTGCCAAAGAAGAATCCTTGCAATCATAGTATGAAAGGTACAAAATGGCCTTCTAGTGCATTGAGAGAGATAGTTGGAGTAATATCAAACTCGAGGAGCAGTAAATATACCCCTTGAAGAGGTTCTGATGGAGATTCAAGGATATTGGAATCTGTCTTTGGAATTTGTGTCTCAATTTGGACAATACCTTCTTTATCGGTTATCATACATAGGAACTATGGAGGTTTACAGTGATAGCCAAGGGTGAAATGCTCATTACAGTTAAAGCACATACCACACTCATGGTGAGATGCCATTTCTGTAGGTGTACGTTTTTAAATTGGTAATTTGGGTGGAAGGTTTGGAGGGGGAGAAGAATTTGGCCGAGCCGGCATGGTGCTATTTGGATGCTTGGTGATTGGTGAACAATAGGAGATTGAACGACCTGTGTCAATTTTTTCCTCCACTATCTTGGCTATTGTAATTGCTTCAGGCAATAATATAGGTTTTAACAAAAGTAGCTCTCGCCCTATATCATCACGTAGCCCTAATATAAAGCAATTCAAAAGGTTAATAGTAGTAAGGCCTAAAGTACGAGTAGAAACAAACTCAAATTTGGCTATATAGGCTGCAACTGTAGTGGCCTGGCGAAGTTTATAAAGAATGTCGTGGTATAAGAAAAATCGCTCGATTTGAAATAAGCAGCCAATCACATTGTTGACGGAAAAAAAAAAAATTTCGAGTATGGGTGAACGAAATTGGGCAGCGGCTTGGAAATCTAGTTGTGTTTGTGGTACTAATGGCAGTGTTTGGAAAGGTTGATGAGAAATAGTGGATGAAGAAGCTGTGAATGGTGTGGGATGTGGGGAGGAAACTGGTGCTGGAAGCAGAGGGGGTTTGCTGATTGCAGGGGTTGTTTCTCTATGCAAGTTAGCAGAGTGAAAAATTTTAGTGAGAGATTTCTCAATGTTTCTAGTGGTGGAAGCATTGGTGGCTATTCCCTTAGAATGTTGTTTGACGGTAGTGGCAACCTCTTTCAGCTCTTTGGTAAGCCTTGCAATGGATTCTTCAGGTGTCTTATGTCGAGTCATCATTTCCTTTGCTATGTCTCAATGAGAACACCTAGTAATGCAGCATACAAACCCTAAACAAAGAAAAGTAGAGGAGCGACAGAGAAGAAGACAGAGAAAAGCCAGAGAATAGCAGCAAAGACAATAAATTTAGAAAGTAAGGGAACACTATGCTCTTTTACCCATCCTGAACTGTCATTCATATATACGGAGTTCGTGTAACAGAAAGTAATTAGAAAAAAAAGACAGCCCATCATTCTTTAACAGAATTTAAACATAATCCCTAAATTTAAGGGGTTGTTGAACCCTCATTGCACTTCTCCATGTAGCCTGATTTACGGGTGGGTCATCATTAGCAGTATCAGTGAGGCCGATAACATATTCATGGAATACCAAGATGCATTATCATCATATTTACTAACTAAGATTGATATTATACTTTGATTTACCCCCTGTTACCATAGCTTTGTCCTTCTGATTCACCCCTTTGCTTCCCTGTCTTTGTTCTTCATTTGTTTTAGTCAAGGACTCTACCACCACATCCTTTGGCCCTTCTCAATGCACCCAAATGCCAAGATACACCGCAGATATGGCTGCGACATTATTCAAAATACAGGCTTTAATAATGCGTGAAATAAACTGGTACTCGATAAAAAAGTGAGATTCTAATATCATCGTAGGTCACTGGTCTTCGTGTATGATAATTGACGTGATATGAATTCATGATCATACAACCATAACAAAAAAAAAAAAAAAGGATTTTATTTTGAATGTCTCAAGCTGAGGCAAGGTGGTGTTTGGGGTGGCAGTGCTCTGATGAGTTGGTGGTGATAGAATAAAATGTCTCAAGCTGAGGCAAGGTGGTGTTTGGGGTGGCAGTGCTCTGATGAGTTGGTGGTGATAGAATAGGTGTTTACAGTTTAGATAATTGAACAGCAAGCTATTTTTTTGTCTCAACTGATCAAATTGGTTTTGCAAAAATTGCAACCAAAATTGAACCGATTTGACCGGTTAGCCAACTAATCGGCTTGGATATATCGGTTATTTTTTTTTTTTGGGGTAAGTAAGTAATAGTATTGAAAAAATTTTTAAAATACATATCGATATTCTATTTTCAAGTATTTTATCAACTAAGAAATAGAACAAATACGCTATGGCATACTCCGAGCACAATAGTATATGTCATCAGAGTATAAAGAACATGAAGAAAAAAAATAAAAAATAAAAAATAAAAAAGAAGGCCTATGACATAACCAACCAGGCACAAAACCTCAAGGAAGCGCCTCCCTGTCTGATCCACTCTAGACATCACCAATCCGCATCGAACATGACAATTGAGTCAGCACTCTAAATATCAGGAGGGGTCATCCAACCAGACAAACGGCAAAAGATCGATCACATCGCCAACATCAAAAGAAAGACGGATTCCAACCAACATCAGTTTTTTTTTAGGTATATCGGTTAAACAGTTTTAAACATTATAANAATATTGTTAATTTTTATTAATTTTGACAACACTTTAGATCATAATCTTCTTCAATTTTAAATGGTGAATGCTTCTCTGGAGAGAATTTTAAATGATCTATTGGTGTAGCTAAGAATCGAGAGAGAATTTCTCGATTTAGAACATTATGTTCTCCTGATACTTTTCTCTAGAGAGACTAAAGATAAAAGTATATGAACAGCCATTTGATCCCATCAAAGTTTGCATTGAATCCTTTACAAACTCATGGATATAAACAAATAGCTCGTGTTTATATTAAAATGGGTAAGAAGAGGAGGTACTCTATGTAAGAAGCCTAACAAGCGATGCAATTGCAAGGCTAAATAAACCTAGACAGAGTCCAAGGAATCTAAGTAGAGACAACTTAAGCTAAAGTTTGTCTTTTCGTTCATTTATGTTGTCAAAAAGTTAAACGATGATTTTCTCGTGTTGTCATAAGAGTTGAACACAGATTGGAATAGAAAAACGCAGTCATCATTAAAAGATATTACCGCATTGCAAAGTACAGGATTTTCAAGGATCCAAACAATTGGAAATGAATGACATGAATCTAAAAATAGGTAAAGGCTAGAAATCATCACATACCTTCCCAAACTTCACAAATTTATTTTCTGATTCGGCTTTTTCATGGCATTGCCTACGCCGCAAGATGCC
Organism: Nepenthes mirabilis; assembly: GCA_025585075.1. Taxonomy (NCBI): domain Eukaryota; kingdom Viridiplantae; phylum Streptophyta; class Magnoliopsida; order Caryophyllales; family Nepenthaceae; genus Nepenthes; species Nepenthes mirabilis. Next base: position 7,046 of record JAODPA010147481.1, read on the forward strand.
ATGATACTGTTTTGCATTGAGAAGGCAGCCTCATCAACTGTGTCCGATGGCAAACACACACCAACTTGCTGGATACCCATTGATTGAAACTAGTGAGCCTAAAACCAAATGAGCTTTGAAAAATCATGATCTGCTAATGACAAATGTATTCTCTCTCTCCACATCATATTATAACAATTATTCTTTCAAAAGAACAAATAAAATATGCTTCGTTTTTTTAAGCAGGAGAATACTGAAGATTGTGCTGATATGGCAGTGCAGGATAAGATTGCGCATCATACAGAGCTAACATGCTTCTATAGTAAGGATCTGGATATATTTAGCAGTTAAAAATATTAACAAATACAAGTTACATGTCCCTAACTTGGCCATAATTAAGGCCGAGTAGGAATAGTTCAAGTAGCAGAGTTCTTGATCTTTCATAAGAGACCAAGATACATTCTCTCCTTGGGTTTGTTAAAAGTTGCTTACCATTGAAAGAAACTTGGTTACAAATTGCAGTTATGTTGCTTCTTCTATATGCTCAAAAAAGTTGGAAGTAAATCAAAACCATCCTCGCACCAGGTCAAATCATTAAAAGATAAAGCTCTATCCACTCGTGAACAGACTGAGAAGTGTCTACGTGACAATAGAGCTGCTAATTGTCTATAGATGCTTACATGAAGCATCTCCTTAGGTGAAAATTTGGAAAACTCGTAGTTCTGGAAAAAGAAACAGCCTAAGATGATATGTAGCGCTCTGAACCATTAAACTAAACTAGATAAAACAAGAGTAAGAAGTGTTGGACTGTAGAAATCTGTTTATAGCACTATTGTCCAAGCAAATCACCAACTAATGAAATGATGTGTCCCATCATCTTTTCATATTGGTCCAACAGCCATTTTGAAAAGAAAACCAATTGGAACTTCAACCTAGAAATGCCTCAAGCATGGTTTTAAATGACGATGTTGCAGTGTTGCAGGTGTATTGTCAGCAAAAGATGTCATGGCCACAGTGCATGTTGCAGCCCCATTAAAATCTATGGACTCAGATTTCTCCGATTCATTTTGGCTACAGAGAACACTGAACATGCACCCTTCATTACAACATAAACTGCTGTTTCTTTCAATTGGATACATTCCACAACCATTTAGGACGAAGTCCAACAGTAATGCCTTCAATCTGAATCGTATCACATTTTGCTGTCACCTTAATCTTCCTTGCCTATCCGGCCAAGTTGCTGATTTTCTATTTTTGTAATCCCCCTGTTGGAAATTCATCTATTTCCTGCTTCATCAGTTCTTAACGAGAGTGACATGTATACCAGCTAGAAGAGGCAGGAAAAATGATAACAAAATAAAAGAAAGAAAGCAGTTATACGAGGGAAATCATACAAGCACAATTTATTCCCAACCACTTTATGGAGGGCTAGTATACCAGCTATGGGTTAAAATATCGATGTTGGTATTGATTGCGGCAATGTTTTAGTCTGTTGCATTCAAAATATAATCAAAACTTTAATAACAATTACTATGCTAGTAACAATACACGAAATAAATATAATTCTAGCAATAATTCTTCAATGAGTAACAACTATAACAAAGTTTACATGATATAATATAAGTTGAAGTTGAAATTGTGAGACTAAAGTTTAAATATAATTAAATTGTGTTAAATTTGAAAACATGAAAAAAAAAAAGAGTGATTTGCCAATTCAGAATGCTAAACAAAAGAAAAAAAAAAAAGGAGAAGAAAAGCAGAGACAAATGTTTGCCAATGCATACTACATCATATTGCAATTTTCTGTGGTATAGGAAAAAACAGTATTGGTCCCCAATACTAATATTTCATTCCATGATACCAACACAAAACAATCAAAAACAATAAGAGCAGTCATTAATAACTTGCCCAAACACTAGAGATCAATATTGTGAAGCTTCAAATAGAAGACACTACCATAGCTTGCCCTCCAGCAGATGGGAACACTCCATACGAAACACTTGGGTTTGTATTACCAGCAAAAGGCATTCCTGCTGCAGATGTAGAGTGTGCTGGTGTTTCAAGGTGCTCTTGCTGGTCATTGCCTTCACCATTACCTGGTAAACCATATCATTTTCTCCTTGAAATAAAATTGAAGATATCTAACTTAATGGAGCATGCAACCAAAATCACCCAAAGCTGAAGGATGAGCAAAGCATCATATTTTTCCAGTATAAGAAGACAGGTTTGATTAGTCTGGCAGAAAACTAAGCTTTGATGTCCATGGGGAAAAAACTTCAAGCCATGATGCATCAGAGGTTTCATTTAGCCAATATTGCCATTCAATAGACTCAAAGTAAGGCACACATGTCCAGCAATGTCTACACTTGTTTGGACATTTCCAGCATACTCTTACAAATACTGGATTATATTGATTAATCACGTGAAAACATCATATTTGATATTCTACTATTTTCGTTGCATCTTATGGTTGACAGGTGCATTAAACATATTTTTTGGACAGTTTCCATGTCAAACAGTTTTGTAGTATTTTTTTTTTCATCAGTGGTTTGAGATTAGGCTTCAACAAAAGAAATCTATGATTTTAACTAAGGTGAAAAGGGACTTTCTCGATATCGTTGGTGTAAAGATCCACTATCTATCACCCAACTCGTCTTGTGGCTAATGAAACTCCATGCCTTTTTTGCGTCGGAAATTAGAAAGTCTCTATAAGTAACAATAGAGGCCCGATTATTGCCATAATGATCCCTTCTTTCTTGCCGCTCGCTACCACCCTTCTGCTTCCTCTTGAAGCATTCCAACTTTATGTGGCCCTTTTTATCACAATAGAAGCACTCGATGTCCTTAAACGTAAACCGGCTATTAATTCTCTTTGACTTGCCACCTTAGTCCCTCGACCTCCTATGTCCCCCACTGCTAGTGAATACTAAGGCACTCGATTCTCTCAAAACCTCATCACTCCCCTTTCGCCTAAACGCATTTATGGCCAAGGAAGTGATGACCTAATAAGTTTGAGTGTGTCCTTCCCGAATGATAATACCAAGATAATATAATTGTACGAGGCCAATAACAAAGCTACCAACATTAATGCTTTATCTTCATCCTCAATCTTCTTATCAATTGTGGACATTTGCATAAAGACCTGGTTGAACTTGTTCCAGTGCTTCTCAAAGTTTTCATTTTTCGACAATCGAAGGCCATAAACTTACTTTTTCACATGCAACCTCAACCTCGATGTCAGAGACTTGGATTTGTATTGGTTCTCAAGCTTTATCCAGGTTTCTGATGGATCCAACAAATCAATGATTTTTTGAAAGGTTTTTTTTGCGAGATATAGCTTGATTGTGTAATTAGCAAGATCCCTCACATATTACCACTCCTCATCCTTCATTTTCTCCGGTTTGTCTTCCTTTTTCAGTAATATTTTTATCGTTTCTTCCTGGGTTAAAATGCTTATCATTCTTTCTTTCCAAAAAATGAAATCATTTTGCTCATTAAATTACTTAATATAAAATGGCAAATCCTTTATTGATGATGCCATCAAATTATAGTTTTCACGACCTGAAAAAACCTACATTTTGATACTATATGTTGGAATTCTCCAAGAATAAAGGTACACACATAACCGATGCAATGGAAATGAATCCCCGAATCCTCTATCAATTGTCAGCCATTAGGCATCATGAGAGCAGAAGGAATAAATCATACAACCAAACACATAAATTGTACGATAATATTTAATATAAAAAATCTTTCTCAACCAAATAAAAAATTATAAGACAAATTTTGAATAAATTCACTATAAAATAATTGGTTACAAATATAACTATAACATCTCAGTATTTCAATTTATATTTATTAGATTTTTAACATAGGGGGTCATTAATAAGGGCAATTCATGAGCTAATTAATTGCAAATGAGTTTAGATTAATTTTATGAAGAGACCGAATGTGTCGGATTTGTGGGATCATCGAAATAATAGTTTTGTAATTTTCCTGTCAGTATGCAATATATATGTTTTTGGTACTTTGGAACATTAATTAGTGTTATTGTGATTTTGTTATGTATTTATGTGTGCAACTACAAAGTGAGTAATTAATTAATTACTATACTAAATATTAATATAATGGAATTATCTTGGAAGTCTAGGTTCTTAGCCCTTTCTAGCAGCCAAAATCCATGTTTTCAAACTATATTGTTTTGCTAGCCCCTTGTACAGTTAACCTTAGTCAATTATTAATCTAGTATTAAATTGGCATTAGTAGAATTAAATTGTGATTCATGGTTCTTGCCCCTAGGCTCCACCTTAATTTGCTTTCACACTAATGATTGATATTTTCTCTTTTCCTTCGTTTCAACTACTTCTTATGCATGTATGTAGAATAATCCAATCCTCTCATTTAAATTGTCAATTAAATAGGAAGATGAGAATTTATTAGAGATCTTGGTTCATTCTCCTAGCCATCCCCTTCTTTATTAATTTCCCACAGCACCACTTAATTCTCCTTCTCCTTATTAATGTGGTGTAAGTGGGTGTCACGCTCTAGATCTCAAGGTCCATTTATTACATAAATAATTCTTAATTGTCTTTCAATATTATTTTAGATCATATATCAGTTAAAATTTATATTTTATTCTTTTAACCAAAAACTTAAATCCTTTGTCGGAATGTAACCTGACATGACTTCACAAATAGACAAAAATTCCGAATAAATATAGGTTATATCGTAAGGCTTGAAGTGTTACACCCGAAAGTGGCTCTAAAATCAACAAACATGACTTCGACAATATGTAAGGAAAGAACATCCATTCTAAATCAAAGCAACTAAAATCACAGCTCAACTGAACTATCAAGAGTGAACCAAACTCATACATTTCCATAAGCAAAACTAAAAAAACTAGAAACTAATGTAAGCTATTGTTCTGATTAAATATTAATAGAAAATTGATATCTCAAATCCTAAATTACTGCCGAACAGCCTTCTTCTTGTCCAAAACCACTTGCAAGCATGCTCGAGTCCTTTAATCTAGAAGTTTAGTGAAAGATCAAAGCAAGAATGGACCAATTACTCAATAAGGCATGTAATTTTCATAGTTGAACATATATACATTTATTAAAAGCATGCTGGAATAAAATATGATCAAAATAAAAAATAATGGTATAAGTTAATAAGCTTATCATGTATAATTTGAAACTGATGATTAAATTTTCTTCTTTCAACTGTGCACCACATAAATATACTCAAATCATGCAAAACTTTGTGGGCCAAGGATCAATGGTAGCCTCATTAACAAAGAGACCAATATTGAAACTTGGTTATGTATATTTTCACATAATCAAAGACCATACGCTACTATTCAAAACCTATAAGTGGGTTGTCTTTCATATAACCCTGTAAATATTACTGAATGCCTCTTTCAACCCACAATGATGGTTCGAACATCAATTATTGGTATAATATATTAGAATATATTATAATATATTGCTGTCACTTTTCTACGGTGGTCCATATATAATTAAATGAAAACTCTACTTATACTTGAATATATCCTTTATATTTTCTCATACTGGGAAAAATATCCTCATCTGTTACTTATATAGAGTTTTCCTTAATCTTTTCTTCAAATTTACGACATGGAGAAACACATGAATATGTAGAAATATTTGTGAAGATTTTTAAGAACATACAAGAACATCTAAATGGAATTTGAAGGCATACAAAATTATGTACTTTAAAAACTTAAGACATGCAAGTATAATGTTGCAGGACTTACAAAAAATCAGTACAATTTATATAATTTTATTAATTTATTTCAAATATAAGACATATATGAATATATATCTGAAAATTAAGACATGTAGGAACATTTAAACATGATTTAAAGGTATATGTGAACACGTTTGCAGAAATTCAATTTTTACAGACAATAATCATGAATTAAAAGCAAGTATTTTATGAAAGCTTCATAAAATGAGATTAAGATAATATATATGCAAAGTATAAACTCTTTAACTATAAAAATATCATATATATGAGTATTTTTAGTAATAAATGCTCATAGAGATCAGACTAAAACAGAAACAAGAGAAAGAGGATTTGGATACACCTATCTTATACTTAACATCACCAAAAGTCTCTTAAATATCACTTAGTTTTTCCTTCTCTAGCCTTCTCTGTCTCCTTCTCTCTCTTCATCTCCTCTTTCTTTCTCTTCTCTCTAGATTTTATAAAAAATGACTAAAATTAGCCAACGGAAGTTTTTTTATAGAAAATTAGCGCATGTGCGCCTATTAGGCGTGCTTCAGGTGTTAAAACAAAAAACACACGACATATCAACATTCGTCATGTGCACATTAGGCGTATGCATTCTATCTCGAATACGCACGTGCGTTTCTCGAGTGCACATCGGGCGAGGATATTCTATTGAAAATACGCATGAGCCCCCCAAAAATGTCATTTAAGCGCGTCTTTACTATTTAAAATACATATATGTTTGCATCAGATACTAGTCAGGTACTGTTCGATCTGATGTGACCCAATAATAAGGTTGACTTTGACCCCAAACTCATTTGTCATCAATATTTCATTAGCTTAACTCGATTTATTATTATTTAAAAATAAATTTGAAATCCGTGCCTTACAATGGGTGGCCAATTTCTCCCTACATTTTTGTTGTTGAATCTTAACTCTATTTAAGTGAAGACTATCCCCTTGTCATCATCTTGCTGTACTTCTATTCTTCTGAGTAAAAGAGAGAAGAATTGGAGTTAGAGAGTGGAAGAAGAAAGCAACAGTCCTAGCCTTTTCCTTTTTGCCTTGGACCAATCATTAGTGGTATCTTTGTGATCCATTCGAGCTATAGCAGTGGTGGCCGTCCATGTTTGTTGATTTACTATTTTCATGCATCTCATGGCAAGTAAAATCTTTGTTATTATTAGACAATCTTATTCTTATATTTGCTTGTTAATCGGAATCCATAAGCTTCTACTTGTCTTTTCTTGGTTTTAGTTATGAAATAATTTAACAAGTATAAGAGATATATGTTTAATTTCATACTCATATGATTTTATTTTTATTGTTTTTTGTGCGTTGTTTGACTAGTGTTCGAGCCAGTGTTCGAACACCATACTGTTATTTGGCCATTTGTTTGAATGAAGTTCGAACACCAGCTTATGCATGGCCACTTAAGTATTACATACTTCTATGATATAAATCTACTTTTTTATGTCTTGAAATGTATAAGCATTTTCACCAAATGCTCACCCCACCCCATTGCCTCTGAGCTATAAAAAGGAAGCCATCGCCATATTAACGCAAATGACGCAACGCAATGTGCCAGATCTATGAAGTAAGACCGGTGCTGACAATGTTTCAATACAATAAAAGATATCTAAAATCAGATCTAGGTATTCATTATACCATAAAAAGTGAAACAACCATTACACAACGAAGCTGCGATAAATTACAATTTCATTACCATAAATCATCTGAGCTCACACGAATAACAGAAGTGACATAAATTTACCAAATGAAGCTTAAACCAGCAGATTGGTGCTGAGTTGTAGAAATTCAGCTCTAGCTTGAATTATTGTCCCTGAAAAAGAATTGCAAAGGCAATTTCCCAATCTATGTAACCTCAACGACAAAAGCCAAACAAAGTAGGCGAAAATAACTCAACATATCGACTCAATTACATGCATTTGCATGACAGAAATGGAAATGAACAATTAGAAATTCCATTTCCACCATCTCCATTCCTGTTCCTTCTGCGGCCAATCCTGCATTTTATCCACGAGTAGCGAATTAAACCAAAGCTGCTCAATTGTAACAATGAAAATGGGATATTAACGAAAAAGATTGAAAAGATGATATTAACAAAAAAGAACAGATTCACTGCATGCAAAGCAAATTTTATTCACTCCGTATACTCCTCACCGCAGACATATCAACGGAAAACCCTGAAATTCAGAAAACCGAACAATCAACCCACGACGAAATTAAAAAAGAATGCTTTTCTACAAGCGCCGCTTTCGAAATTGGATTTATACTATCTCGTATGAAACATTCACAGGGCCTCTCTGTGACTGCTTGGAGGAGACGAAGTTTCCCCATGAAATTTGTACTCACTGCATTTTCGCTCTCAAAAGCAGCCAAACTCCCTTTTTAAATTTTTTTCCTTCCTAAAAATATTTTAGAACACTATTTAATTTTTTTAGGATCAATTTAGACAATACAATACCAAATTATA
>JAODPA010147503.1:0-15273 GCA_025585075.1 Nepenthes mirabilis
CACCGGCCGCTCGCCCAGCATGCAAGCGCCTCGACGGGTATAAAAACGCGACCTGCTTCGCGTTTCTTCGATTTTTCTCATTTCTAGAGGGTTTTTGGAGAGGAGGAGAGAAGAAGAGCACCGGTATAGAGAGAGAAAGGAGGAGATCGAGGCATAGAGTCCGAATCCGTCCGAGAGCCAGTTATAAAAGTGATAACACCCGTCGAGGCAAGTGTTTTTATACTCACTGAGTTTCCTCTTTCGATGTTTTCGGTTATCATTGGTTATTTTCGTCTCGATACCCACCCAAACTATGAAAAATGTGATGCCTGTGAGTTGAAACCAATGATTGCGTAATTTATTTTTCGATTTTACTCACCGATCTGACCGGTGGATTACCGCCAAATCCTAACCTACGAAAAATTGAGGGTTTTCTGTTTTCGCACCTTATTTCGTTAAATTGACCCCAAAATGTGAATCACCACGTCCCAAATTTGTATATATGTCCCCAGCGCGATCGATCTCGCACGTCTCGACCCGTTTGCCATGTCCGGGCCCTCTAAATGGGCGCTGACATTGTTCACCCAAGACAAAAAGGAAAAATTGCATGTTTTTACCTTCATAAAATGTTAAAATGACTTTAAAATATGAATCATCATATCCCAAAAGTATGTGTTGACCGGGCGTCTGATTCCATAAAATTTAACCCATTCACGGTGTCAGAGCCCTCTAAAAGTGGCCTAACACTGTTCACTCGAAATTGGAAGGTAAGTGTGCATGCTTTAACTCTCTTCAATTGTGATGGAACTTATAGCTAAATGTTGTGTCAAATTGTAAGCTCTAAAATATGTAATTGTGCATCGGGAGCAAGGGGATGCGTCCCGGAGGCTTCTAAGGTGGTGTTTGACAAATTGAGGTAAGTATAACCAAACTCTCTTATGAGTTGAACTTATTGGTTGAAAGATCTAAGCTCCAAATGAAAGAAAGGAATTGAACGGGTAAATGGAAGGGAATCCACAAAGTGTAAAGTGATGGATTTAGTCTCCCAGATGGAGACATGTGATGAGAATGTGATTTTCCAGTTTGAGAATGTATATGGAAAATGGTGGATTCTCCTTCAAAGGATTAAGACTAATCTTGAAACTGTGACCACGGATCATAGGGGTAGTATCCTCTAGTTTACCATGTACATCACGGTGGGAACCCAAGAAATACACCTGCTGCTCCTGGGGGCGGGTGATGTTCAGGATACACTTTAGGATGGTACTATGAAAGAACGACGATTTCCCTGGTCCCCAGGGGGATATGGGGCGATTGAGATGGTCGAGTGCTGTAGGCCTAAAATGTAGTCGACGGTCGAGTACTGCAGACTGAAAATATAGTCGATGGTTGAGTGCTGCAGACCTAAAATGTCATCGATGGTCGAGTGCTGCAGACCTAAAATGTAGCCGGCCTTATAATGTGTGGCAGACACATTCCTTTCCTCGTCCTCTCACATCGTTGGTTCGTACGACCTACTAGCTCAGGTTTGCAAAGATTGATGAAAGTAATGAAAATAAATGAACGTAACCAGAACAAACATGAGAACTAAATGATTCCCGATGTTTCCTCTCCTCGCATGCTTTCTTTATTCAAGTTATATGATTCCCCTACCCAATTGCTGTCTTTCCTGTAAATTACTGTAGTTAGTGATGTATGATTTTATTTGTTGGGCTGTACGCTCACCCTTGCTATATGTCTTTCAGATGAGAACATATTGATGCTCGATGAGACAGAGTAGACCATAGAAGTGCGATAGGCAACTGATATTGCACGTAGGACTCGAGGCTGGGACTTAGCTAATTTTGTGTATGAAACAAAAATTTTGGTGCTACTTTTATAAACTGTATAAAACATGTATAGTGATGATTAATGATGTTTAGCATAAATGAATGATGGATTAGTTCCCGCTATGTATTGTGGTTTTTATGCTTCCGCAGGTTCTCCTCATTGTGGTTATGATCGAGGTTCCTAGTTAGCATCTTTTTCCACCGGCATTATAGTTGAGTTATGATGTTGGTGTCGTGTCGGTTGATGTGGCGATTAGATCCTGTGTAGTGTGTTGAGTGTTACGACTTGTAGTTTCATTGTGGATGGTTATAGATTGTTGTGCATGGTCAATTTACAAGTGTTTCTATTTTGGCAAACGCTTGATTTACAAACAAAACTTTGCCCAATTTTCTACAAACATTAATAATTTTAATTAGGAATACTAGTTTATTATTATCCTTGACGGAGGTTATTTAAGAAAAATAACTCGATCCGTCACAGTTGGTATCAAAGAAGGGATGCCTTAGGATGGATCTGAATTTATGCGGAAGCCTAGAAAAGTATGGGTTAAGGCCGAATGAGTGAACGTGGAAAAGCTAGGACAATTAAGTACCCTCATTTCGAATGTTCTCTTTAATTGCATAAGTGTTATCATATCTGGTAATGTCATTGAGGATAGTTAAACCTTTGGCTCAACCTTTATTGTTTCTTTTTCTGTGGTGACTTCTAAAGTTGGCGATGCCGCCTAGACGCCAAGGTTCGCAAAGGGATGAGTCACCCTGAGATCGAGAGGCAGAGTATTTGAATTTATTGGGGCATCTCACGAACATCATTGAGAATATGGAGTAGCGACATCTAGCCCCTATTCCTGCTCAGGCTCCTATTCAGGCTCCTACTAATCTGGAGCCATCTGCTTATGATCGTTTCGTTCAGGAGCAAGTACTGGCGTTTACGGGAGAGCCTGACCCACTTAAGGCAGATTCATGGTTAGAGAGCCTTAAGAGGGTATTTGCCGTGATCAGATGCCCAGCAGAAGATCGGGTGCTGTTTACATCTTACCAGTTGGAAGGTGAGGCACACCATTGGTGACAGATGAGGAAAGTGAGTTAGGTGTACCAGAGGCTGAGATTACCTGGAAAATATTTGAGGATGCATTTTTAGAGAAGTATTTTCCATCTAGCCTCTATGTTCAGAAAGAGGAGGAATTTCTCAAGCTAAGGCAAGGGAACCGGACGGTGGCGGAGTACGATGCCAAGTTTTCAGAGTTGTCATGGTTCGCTCCCTACATGGTCGAAGATGAAGAAAGGAGAACTAGGAAATTCTTAATGGGCTTGCGGGATGACATTCGTAAGCAGCTGGCGACCCTTAAATTGGCCACCTATGTTGATGTATTGGATCGGGCCTTGATGTATGAGTAAGAGCATACAAAGGAAGAATTTTTCAGAAAGAGGTCGGCTAATAAGAGCGGGACAAGTGCCATCACCGAGACTAGTTCGGGGAGACCATACAAGAAGCCGAGGTAACCGCTCTCTGGACAGAGTGGACAGTGGAGTGGCTAGATTTTATCGTCTTCTTAAGCCTCAGTGGGTTCATGTCAGGACTGTGGAAGAATGCATGAGGATAAATTGTGTCCCAGGTTGACGGGTGCTTGCTTCACTTGTGGCCAAGTGGGGCATAGAGCTAGGGAGTGCCCTCAGGCATCGAGGATTAGGGCTCCGAAGCCAGCGATTCAGGGTAAAACTTTTGCGGGGTTTGCTAGCGAGGCCAGAGCATCAGATGAGGTGGTGGAAGGTATATTTTCAGTTTGTGGTATTTCTTGCTCAGTACTTTTTGACTCTGGGTCCACGCACTCCTTTATTTCCCCTCGGCTGACTTGTATTACATCCTCCCCCGTGACCCTTGATTTTTTTGGTTGTATCCATCCCCACGGGGTCATCTATTGTGACTGATGTGTTCTATCTAGGGTGTATTGTGGAGGTAAAGGGACTTCTTCTAGCAGTTGATTTGATTCTTCTAGATATGCGTGATTTTGATGTTATCTTGTGTATGAATTGGCTGTCTAAGTATCATGCTACTATTGGTTATTTTCACAAAAGGGTGGACTTTGCTATTCCGGATTGTGAACCCTTCTATATTCAAGGAGTTTGGAGAGTGGAGCCGTCTAGTTTTATTTCTACTCTACAGGTTCGCCATTTGTTGAATGATGGGTGCGAAACCTTTTTGGCTTATGTTAGTGTGGTGGAAAGTCGAGATTTATCCGTAAATGACATTCCAGTGGTGTGTGAATTCGAGGACGTGTTTCCCAACAACTTGTCTGCCCTACCACCACATCGTGAGATTGAATTTGGAATTGATCTCGTGCTGGGATTGGCACCCATATCGAAAGCCCCCTACCGCATGGCTCCTATTGAGTTAAAGGATTTGAAACAGCAGCTGCAGGACTTGCTTGTTACGGGTTTCATTAGACCTAGTGTGTCACCATGGGGAGCTCCGGTCCTATTCGTCAAAAAGAAGGATGGGGCCTAGAGGTTATGTATAGACTACCATGAGTTGAATAAAATTACAATCAAGAACAAGTATCCTCTGCCACTGATCGATGACATCTTTGACAAATTGTAGGGATGCTTAGTGTATTCCAAGATTGACCCTTAGTCGGGATATCATCAGCTTCGTATTAAGCAGGAGGACATTGCAAAGACGGCTTTCCGAACGAGATGTGGTCACTATGAATTTTTGGTGATGCCGTTCGGGTCGACTAATGCTCCAGCCATATTTATGGACCTGATGAACCGGGTCTTCCAGCCATTCTTGGGTAAGTTTGCTGTGGTTTTCATTAATGATATTCTGATTTATTCCAAGGATCGTGCTGAGCATGAATGGCACCTGAGAATCGTGCTGTAGACTCTTCGGGAACATCAGCTGTTCACGAAGTTAAAGAAGTGTGAGTTTTGGCTAGACAGGGTGGTGTTCTTAGGCCATGTAATTTCTCATGGAGGCATCTCGGTAGACCCATAGAAAATTGAAGCGATGGTCAATTGGAGTCGGCCGACGACCATGTTAGAAGTTCGAAGCTTTTTGGGGATGGCTAGATATTATCGTCGTTTTGTGGATAATTTTTCTCGGATAGCCTTACCCCTTATTCGTCTAACCAAGAAGGAGGTAAGTTCCACTTGGACCGAGGAGTGTGACAAAAGCTTCCAAGAGCCGAAGGATCGGTTGACAATTGCCCCGATTTTGACTCTTCTTGATAATTTCGGTGGGTTCAAAGTATACTACGACACATCTAAAGTGGGACTCGGGTGTGTTCTTATGCAAGGGGGAAAAGTAGTTGCTTGTGGGTCTCGACAGTTGAAGACTCATAAGAAAAACTATCTGACCCATAACTTAAGTTAGCCACGGTGGCCTTTGCTTTGAAAATCCCAAGACACTATCTTTATGGCGAGAAATTTCTGGTATACTCCGACCACAGGAGCCTCAAGTATTTGTTCTTACAGAAGGAGCTAAATATGAGGCAGCGGCTATGGATTGAGTTTCTAAAGGACTACGATTGTGAGTTATAGTATCAACCGGGGAAAGCGAATGTGGTCGCGGATGCCTTGAGTCGCCGAACCTGTTGGGTGGGGACCATGCAGATTAAGCAGATGGAGTTGCTAGACTGCTTGAAGTCTTGCCACATCGAGTGCTATGCTAAGGGTAACCGGATGATGTTATCCTTTCTGCAGGTACAGCTCGAGATCCTTCAAAGGATCAAGGAATGGTAGGTGAGTGACTCATTTCTGATGGATATTGTGGAGGACCTTAGGAGAGATTCTCGAGTTGATTTTAGTGTGCGTACAGATAGAATTTTGAGATTTTGAGAGCAGCTGTGTGTACCAGATGTTAAGGAACTGAAGGAAGAAATAATGAAGGAGGCACACAGGACTCGATACACGATTCACTTTGGTATAAACAAGATGTATCAGGATTTGAGGAAGATGTTCTGGTGGAGAAACATGCGGAGAGAAATCGTGGCTTTCGTTAATCGAAGTTTCATCTATCAGTAGCTAAAAGCTGAAAGGAGAAAGCCATCTAGATTGTTACAGCCCCTACCCATTCCCAGCTGGAAGTGGGAGGACATCTTGATGGACTTTGTGTCAGGATTGCCTAGAACTCCAAAGAATCATGATGCGATTTGGGTCATTGTTGACCGGTTGACAAAATCTGCTCATTTTATAGCCATTCGGAATACGGACTCCCACAATCGTTTGGCATAGTTGTACAGCAACGAGATCGTGAGACTGCATGAAGGCCAACAATGATTGTGTCTGATCGCGATCCACGGTTCATCTCTAAATTTTGGGAGAGCTTGCATCGGAAGTTAGGGACGAACCTGAAGTTTAGTACGACGTATCATCCTCACACGGATGGCCAATCTTAGCGGATGATCCAGATACTAGAGGATATACTTCGGGATTCGGTATTGGAGTTCTATGTGAATTGGGATGATTTTCTAGCGCTGGCCGAGTTTGCTTATAGCAACAGTTTCCAAGCGAGTATCGGAATGGCTCCCTTTGAGGCACTTTATGGTAGGAAGTTTCGATCTCCCATCCATTGGGAGGAGACCGAGGATAGGCAGTTGTTGGGCCCGGATGTTATTCGGGAGACATTGGAAAAGATTACGGTGGTTGTGGAAAATTTGAAAGTTGCCCAGAGCCAACAGAAAAGCCATGCTGATCAAAGGAGATTCGAGCTCAGATTTGAGGTTGGAGATTTTGTCTTCCTTAAGGCCTCGCCGTGGAAGAAGATTTCCACATTTGGCATAAAAGGGAAGCTCAAGGCGCGTTTCATTGGACCGTTCGAGGTTCTTGAGCGAGTTGGTGAGGTGGCGTACCGTCTAGCTTTACCACAGAGTTTGGCCGAGGTGCACAAGGTCTTCCATGTTTCCATTTTAAAGAAGTACGTGTATGATCTATCTCATGTGATTTATTATGGTCCTTTAGCTATCGATGAGGATTTAGCTTATGTTGAGGAACCGGTGGAAATATTAGACTGGAAGGACAAAGTTTTGCAGTCCAAGACGATTCCTCTCGTGAAAGTTTTATGGATGAATCACTCCCGCGAGGAGGCGACATGGGAAAGGGAGGACAAAATCCGGGAAAAGTATCCCCATCTATTCCGAGGTATGTAGCTTATTCAACTTTTGGATTTGTTAAATTTCGGGACAAAATTTCTATAAGTGGAGGAGAGTTATGAGGTTTTGGGTCTAAAAATATAATAAATACGAGGAAATCAACATGATAATAATTAATACTAGACCTATTGAATGAATGAGTATGCGTATCGGAAGAAAAATTAGGTTATGAATTGCTGAAATACTACCAGCAGATCATGCCTACTGCGCGCTCGAGGGCAAAAAGCAGTGGCGCAAGCAGCAGGTCACACCTATTGCGCTCGAGCGGTAAAATCCAGTAGCTCCCCCACCCGCTGAGCGCCTGTGCGCCCTCGAGCGCGGGCTAGCAGCAAGGCCGCGCTCCCCACCCGCTCGCCCGGTGCTTGAGCATCCCGACGGGTATAAAAACGCGACCTGCTTCACATTTCTTCAATTTTTCTCATTTCCAGAGGGTTTTTGGAGAGGAGGAGAGAGGAAGAGCACCGGTTTTAGAGAGAGAAAGGAGGAGATCGAGGCGTAGAGTCCGAATCAGTCCGCGAGCCGGTTATAAAAGTGATAGCACACGTCGAGGCAAGTGTTCTCATACTCACTAACTTTCCTCTTTCGATATTTTTAGTTATCATCAGGTATTTTGTCTTGATATCCACCCAAACCATGGAAAATGTGATACCCGTAACTTGAGACCAGGGATTGTGTAATTTATTGTCTTATTTACTCATCGATCCTACCGGTGGAGTACCACCAAACCCTAACCTGCGAAAAATTGGGGGTTTTTCATTTCCGCATCTTATTTCGTTAAATTGACCACAAAATGTGAATCCCCAAGTCCCAAATGTGTATATATGTTGGCCGCGCGATCGATCTCGCACGTCTTGACCCGTTTATGGTATCCGAGCCCTCTAAATGGGCGATGACACTGTTCACCCAAGACAAAAAGGGAAAATTGCGTATTTTTACCTTCATAAAATGTTGAAATGACCTTAAAATATGAATCCCCGTATCCCCAAAGTAAGTATATGTTGACTGGACGTCCGAATTCATAAAACTTAACCTGTTCGCGGCGTCCGAGTCCTCTAAAAGTGGCCTAACACTGTTGACCCGAAATTGAAAGGTAAGTGTGCATGCTTTAAGTCTCTTCAATTGTAATGGAACTTATGGCGAAATGTTGTGTCAATTGTAAGCTCTAAAATGTATAATTGTGCACCGGGAGCAAGAGGATGTGTCCCGGAGGCTTCTAAGGTGGTGTTTGACAAACGGAGGTAAGTATAACCAAACTCTCTTACGAGTTAAACTTATTGGTTGAAAGATCTAAGCTCCAAATGAAATAAAGGAACCGAATGAGTAAATTGAAGGGAATCCACAAAGTGTAAAGTGATAGATTTGGTCTCCCGGATGGAGACATGTGATGGGAATGTGATTTCCCGATTTGAGACTGTATATGGAAAATGGTGGATTCCCCTTCAAAGGATTAAGACTAATCTTGAAACTAGGACCACGGATCATAGGGGTAGTAACCTCTAGCTTACCATGTATATTACGGTGGGAACCCAAGGAATACTCCAGCCGCTCCTGGGGGCGGGTGATGTTAAGGGTACACTTTAGGATGCTACTATGAAAGAACGAGGATTGCCCTGGTCCTCGGGGGGATATTGGGCGATTGAGATGGTCGAGTGCTGCATGCCTAAAATGTAGCTGATGGTCGAGTGCTGCAGACTGAAAATATAGCCGATGGTCGAGTACTACAGACCTAAAATGTAGCCAGCCTTAGAATGTGTGGTAGACATATTCATTTCCTCGTCCTCTCACATCGTTAGTTCGTACGACCTACTAGTACGGGTCTGTAAAGATTGATGAAAGCAATGAAAATGAATGAACGTAACCAGAACAAACATGAAAACTAAATGATTCCTGATGTTTCCTCTCCTCGCATGCTTTCTCTATTCAAGTTATATAATTCCCCTATCCAGTTACTGTCTTTCCTGTAAATTGCTATAGTTAGTGATGTATGATTTTATTTGCAGAGCTATACGCTCATCCTTTCTATATGTCTTTCAGATGAGAACATATAGATGCTCGATGAGACAAAGTAGACCATAGAAGTGTGATAGATAACTGATATTGCATGCAGGACTTGGGGCTGGGACTTAGCTGATTTTGTGTATGAAACAAGAATTTTTGTCCTACTTTTGTAAACTGTATAAAACATGTATGGTGATGATTAATGATGTTTAGCATGAATGAATGATAAATTAGTTCCCGCTGTGTATTGTGATTTTTATGCTTCCATAGGTTCTCGTCATTGTGGTTATGATCGAGGTTCCTAGTTGGCATCCTTCCCCACCGACATTATACTGGAGTTATGATATCGGTGCCGCCTCGATTCATGTGGCGATTAGATCCTGTGTAGTGTGTTGAGTATTAAGACTTGTAGTTTCATTGTGGATGGTTGTAGATTGTTGTGCAAGGTCGATTTACAGGTATTTATATTTTGACAAACGCTCGATTTACAAACGGAACTCCGCCTAATTTTCTACAAAAATTAATAAATTTAATTTGTAATACTAGTTTATTATTATCATTGATGGAGGTTATTTAAAAAAAAAAAACTCAATCCGTCACAAACGAATACATGATAATTACTTCCCATTATTTACAAAGGAAACATGTGTATGGTACGTGTTGTGATTTACATATGGAGTTTTGTTCCACAAATTACACTTGAAAGTTTGTTAGAATCCTTTCTGTTTATTGAATTCGGTATTACAGCAAGGTTTTGTAAGCCTAAACTATGGTGCTTGAAAAAATTATCTTGCATATTTTCATTCCTGTCAACAAATATCAACTTGCTTAAATAAAGATCTCACTCATTTGCATGGTTTAAAAACTTCGGTCATTTGACACTCAAAAATAATTTTTTAGTCGAGTAGCCGCAGGCCATAAATATAGCCATTTTTTATGTATGATGGCCGAGTAGCTACATGCCTTAAATGTAGCCGTTTTTGATATGTGATGGCCGAGTAATTGCAGGCCTCAAATGTAACCGTTTCCAATATTTGATGGTCAAATAGTTGCGGGCCTTAAATGTAGCCATTTCATATTTATGATGGCCGAGCAGCTGCAGGCCTAAAATGTTGCCATTTTTGATATATGATAACCAAGTAGTTGCAGATCTAAAATGTAGCCGGATAAGAAAATTTGGTTTTAGATTTGAATTTGTTTTGGAAATCAGTTCCCATGAAAATTGACTTTGTCCATGTTTTATGTATCTTTTTGTATCTTAAATTTTGTCCAAAAGTTGTATTTATTCATGTATTTGATTATTGGTACCTTACTGAGCAATTTACTTGTGAGATCTCGATCCTAAAATATAATAATTATGGATTAATTATTTGAATGAAAATCATGTTTAGGCTTAAATATGTGAAAAACTTTGGTACCGAAACAAAATGAGGCGAAAAAGGGCTAAGGAGCATAGGGCGCTTGACCATCGCTCGAGCTCACCCAAGGCGCAAAAATGTGAATGTAGTGATTGAGGGCATGCCCGAGGCGAGGACAGGAGTGGGACAGCTACGAGACTGGTGCTTAATAATCGCTCGAGCGCCAACCCCGGGTGCAATTCTGTGAAACTGCTGCCCAAGTACCGCTCGACGGGTGCTCGAGCGGCAGCCCTCACCCAAGTCACATGACCCTTCTCCCTTACATGTTTTAAAGGGGAAGTTTGGAGGTTTTTCTTGGCAAAGAACCCGACAGCAACGAGAGGAGAAGAGAGGAGGGAGAGGGAAGAGAAAGAAAAGGAGAGAATCTATCGTCTAGTCCCGATCCAAGTCACGGTAACTGTAGAACGAGCTCAGGAAAATGTACCTCGGACATTATTTTGTGTTTTTACAGCTTTTTGGACATTATTTATGCTTTAAATATATGGTTCTGCATATTTACTATAAATAACACCTATTTTTTCTGATTAATCGATCAGATTTTAAGTTTACTTGTATATACTACTAATTATACCTCTGATTTTATAAAAATACATGTATTTGGTGTCGTTTATCGTTTGATAGTTTTGACTAATCCCTAGGTACGAAAATGAAGGGTTTTAATGATTTTTACCCATAATTTATATTGTATAAAAGTTAATCTGTATTGAGATAAAGCTCCTGGTGTAATTTGTTTCTGAAAATTTTAGACTGACTTATACTGATAAATCACTGTGGACTTCTGTAGCAAAACTGAATGGTTAACTGAAATATTTCTGACAAATTTTTGAGAATTGTACTGTTATAAGTTAAGAAAAATATTTCTAACACTATTAATTAGGACCAATGATTGATATACAGTTAGGTTAGGTTCTCTGACATACCTTAAAATATTACGGTGGTAATCGAGGATAACTCTATCCATAGAGTTATATGTGATGCACCCTTCTTCAGGGCGTTAATCTAAAGGGTAGATACTGCACTGGCTGGCAATAGTGTACCGAATCCCACGAGACGAGATATCCCACGAGAAGGGACGACTGATACTGGCCTTTGATTGTGTGGAGTGAACATAATCTATCCTTGATTATTCACCCTTCTACTAGTAGGGTCTATTAGTTAGGTCCCCTAGTCGGGTCCATACTGATAGAAAAGAGGATTTCTTTATATTTCACAGATTTAGTACTATTTTCTAATTTCTTAATTATGTTTTATTGACTTGTGATTTTCAAAACTCAATTCAATATTAATTTATACTTTCTCTGTTTTCTTTCACTATCCTGACCCTGAATGCTTTCGTGCTTTGATAAGATCACATAACTATTCTGCATAATAAAATTTAATGCATGCCTGCATATACCTTGTTAAGTTTCGGCTCACTGTTTTACTATTTTTTCCCTCCCAATGAAACTCCTGACGAAAAAGAGTGATTTAGAGCTCGATCTGAAGACTTCTGGAGATCTAAAGTATTTTGAAGTTATTTTGGAGAAATAGTTAGATGTAAAGACCTAATTTTTATTATATAGTTTTGTATATGGATCTTATGCATATGGATTTTTGTATATAGAATGTATGTGATGCATGTGATGAAACAGAATTGTGTTTTTATAGGTTTATAGTTCTGCTTCCGCTATATACTTTATAGTTTCTGTATAGGTCCTAGTTGACATCTCACTTTTGAACTGTTAGTATAGTGGATAGGAAACATGAATTGTAAGTTGTAGATAGTTAACGGTGGCTGTGATCCTGCGTTTGTGATAAGATTATTTATGGATAGGGTTTATGATGTTATACTGTATAACTGCAGGTTATAAGTAGGTTCTATGTTTCAGTTTAGCCCAATTTTAGGGCAGGCTCTGTCAGTTTTTTTCTAAAACTTTAAATTGTGTTTGGGTTTAGGTTTCTATTTTCTGTATTGATGGAAAGTTCTGAGGACAAAAAAAAATCATTCCGTCATAATTTGTATCAGAGAAATGAGATTCCTTAGGAATTAATCGGTCAAAAATTGAAAGTATAGATTTGAATTTTTGTACTAAATTTCTGTGGAAATAGGTTGGGGTAGCTAAGACAATTAGGACTTTAGGAAATTGGTCCTCAGGATAGGTTTAAATTTCATTAAGTTATTGAATATCTCTTCCTTTAACTGATTTCTTGAGGTTATAATATTGTGTTTACCTTAATTATAGGATGGCTAGTAGAAGGAATAGAAGAAATAACCACGGTGGTACCAATACTCCCCACGATCGGGAGGCTGCATATGTGAATTTGTTGGAGAGAATGACAAATATAGTGAAATCTGTCGAGCAGAGGCATATGGCTTCGGTCCCTGCACCTGAGCTAGCTCTGGTATTTCTTGCTCCTACAACGTATGACAGATTTACAGCAGAGCGAGCACTGGGTTTCCTAGGAAAGCCTGATCCAATAGAAGTGAATGTGTGGCTAAAGAGGATGAAGAAGATATTTATTGTGATTAGATGTACTGATCAGGAGAAGGTCACCTTCGCAGTGTATAAGTTGGAAGGTGAAGTAGATAGTTGGTGGAGTATGAAAAAGAGGGCATTAGGCATGCCCGATGATGAGATAATGTGGAAGATGTTTGAGGATACTTTTATAGAAAAATATTTTCCATCTAGCCTCCAAGATCAGATGAAGCAGGAGTTTATATATGACAGACCGGGTTATTTTTCTCAAATAACCCTCCGTCAATAAACACATCATTAATGCCCATAATTAATATTTTAAAATTTCTACAGAAAATTGGGTAGAGTTTCGTTTATAAATTGGATATTTGCCAAAATATAAATACCTGTAAATAATCCTGTACAATAATCCACAACATTTATCAACAAACCACAGGATCCCATAGCCACCACAACACCTCCGGTGGCACCGACGTCATAACTCATGTACGACGCTGGCCTAGAAAGGATGCCTACTAAAAGAAACCCAAATAATAACCATAATAAGTAACCTGCGGAAGCATGAAACCATAATACACAAGAAATCAAATTGTTCATCCACATCCACATACACATACATAACATAATATATAATTGGGATTCACAAAATATAATACAAATCTCTGTTCCATATGTAATCAAACTAAGTCTTCAAACTCCGCATAGGAAATCGGGTCGCCTATCTTGCACCTACAGCTTACTCAGTCTCGTCGAGAATCTCATCATTCTCATCTGAAAGGAGAGACAGCAAGCGTGAGCTAAAAAGCCCAGCAAGTGTAAATAAATATCACTATCAGAGAACAGATAAATAATAGAAACAATGGTGGGATGGGGGAAACCATATAACTTCAATTAAAAAGGGAGCATGAGAGGAAGGGCGCCTTTGGGATCGCATGGGTTGCATATTGACATTAGATACGTTTTTACACACTTTTATTATTTTTATTAATCTTTGCGGACTAGGGCCAATAGGTCGTACTAGCAAACGATGCGAGTGAACGAGGAAAGGATCATGATACTCCACATGATCTAAGGCCGTGAGGGCTTATTCTTAGACCCAGCCGGGGGTCATCTACATATTATGCCTGTAGACGGGCTCGATAAACGCCCCATTTTCCCGGGTACCAGGGCAGTTCCTCGTTCTTCCACAATAGTATCCTAAGGCGTGCCACGGATATCACCCGCTCACACAAGAGACCAGAATACGCGGCCAAAGTATTCTTTGGGTTTCCACCGAGATGGACGTGGCAAGCCAGAGAATACTATCCAATGAATATAAGTCCATGGTCCTAGTTTCATTATTCCATTTCCATTTCCGTTTGAGGAAAAGTCAACCATATCCAATTTACTATATCTCCCGCCATTTGGGAGGTTCCATCATTCACATGTCACATTGTGGACTTCCCTCCGATTACTTGTTCGGTTCTTATCTTTCTTTGGAACCTGACATTTTTTACAATTCAATTTATATGCATAATTATCAAAATTCATGAGAGGGATTGGGATTCCTTACCATCGATGAGCCAATATTACATTGGGGTCCTTCGGAGCCCGTTTCTGAAGCTTACAATTTCTAATGCACGTTAGTCATAACTTTCATAATAATGGAATGAGGGTAAAATATACAAATAATCCATTTATTTCGTATGAACAGTAACAGGGATCGTTTAACACTTCCGGACGCCGCGAACAGGTCGATTCTTGTGAAATTTGACGCCCGGTCGATATGTATGCATAATTAGGACGTGGTGATTCATATTTTGAGATCAATTTAAGATAATACAAAGGTGAAAGCATGCAAATTTATTTGTTCACCTCGGGTGAACAGTGTCAGGAGGCATTTAGAGGTCTTGGACGCCGTGAACGGGTTGATTCTTGTGAAATCGGACGCTCGGTCGATACGTATACATATTTGGGACGTGGTGATTCATATTTTGAGGTCAAATTAACATAATTTGAAGGGGAAAATAGTGAACCCGAATTTGGCATGGGGTTAGGGTTTGGTGGTACCAAACCGATCGATTCGGGGCTTGTTTCGGTCAATAAATTATAGATTCATTGATCTTAAAGCATGGGATACAATTTTTTCACAATTTGGGTGGGTATCGAGACGATAATACCCGATGGAGAACGAATAAAAATCACAAGAGAGCAAATAGTGAGTATAAAAATACTTGCCTCGACGTGATCTACATTTTCTCCAACTACCTCGATTTCGGAATCGGACCTAAAGGCCTCCATTTTCTCCACTTCTCCTTCGCGTGGCTCCTCCTCTCGCTGTGCTCCCACGGCCGCTGCCGCTGCTTCACCGCGATGCCCAGCTGGCCACCGGCATGCACAGCCGTCGCCGGTCGCCGCCGACCAGTGCGCCGCCGACGCCGGCGCCGGCGCCGTTCTCCTCCTC
>JAODPA010147514.1:0-15273 GCA_025585075.1 Nepenthes mirabilis
TATATACTTGAGGTTTAAATTAATAGGTTGTATGTATAGTTTTGGCATATATTTAGGGGAAACTCTGTCCGATATTTTACAAAATTTCATATTATTTAATTATGGGCATTAGTTTGGTATGTTTATTAATGGAGGTTATTAGAGAAAAATAACCCGTTGTGTCACACTATTATAATCAATAACTATTTCAAATAAACAACATTAAGGTATGCAAAAGTAATAATATTGACAACAAACTCAACAATGGACTCTATTCGAGAATCTGAACTCATCGTAACCCATGCTTAAGAGCAACCACAAGGATCAACAATTAAAAGTTTTCACCGAATCTAAACATCATGAATATAACAAGGATTCCACAGAATCTAAATCTCAATTATGACATAGTTTCTTCGAACCTATTTCAATAGATATCTCTATAATATTAAGATATCAATACAATCTCCTCAAATCTTATTCTAGTATTTTGATCCTAAGGCTACACATTTATATCTCAAATGCTAGGTAAGTACCACAATATAATCGATATTCGTTAGTTTGATATATAGTTAAATTAATGGTTTTCCAAGACTTTGCCACCATGGGGGACCAAATGTCTAGCATACCTGCATTTTCTCTAACCATACAAGGAATAACAATGCTCGAATTTCCTTTGCCCACCTAGGTATAGGAATCAAAATTACATGTCAAATCTAGTATCCCTCATTATAATTTTTCTCAATATCACACCATAGGATAGTCACCCTAATATAAGCATCTATAAAATAATAAACTTTAATCTACTAGGATATAGATTGGATATCGGACAATTGTAGATTATGGTTCTATATATTTTATATCCATTGAGACAATTTTATTTTCGTACAATTTTCTTTACCCAACTATAGAGATAAAGAATTTCATGCATCTTATCAAAGATATTGTAAAGGAAACTATCACTAAGAATGACAAGGAAGACCCAACAAATATATTAATTGTCTGACTTGTGGCACCTTGTTTGGCTCACTATGGCCCAATACATTGCACAATCCATAAGATAACATCACCTAGACACCATGCCTATAGTCTAGATTAAAAACTCAAATCAAAATCCACCAGCATTTGAGCGCTTATTCGCACGCTGACTCGCATGCTAATCTCAAGATTTTACCAAACTTTACTAGAAAATACAAGTCCACTACATCTACCAATAATGCCACGAATAGTTAAAACATACTCTATCACCACCAAATAGAAACCTATGAAATATCATCACTACCTTGAAAATGAATCCCAGTCCTCGAGCGCAACCTCTGGCGCCAACTAGACACCAATTCCAACGGCTCCAAACTAAGATTAAGAACATTGCAATCCATCAATGAAGTATAAAATATACATATATCATTTTGATCATATATTTATAAATCCCATCTATACAAACCAAATACACAAAACCAAGAACTAACCCAGCGCATCTCTAAGGCACAATCCTCATGTGCCCTCTATGCTCTACAACATCCCTAGAGTAGATTAAGAAATCATTGATAAAGACTATGATGAAACTGTTTAAGAATGGTATGAATATCCTATTTATCAGTTCCTTAAATGTAGTTAGCACATTTATCAGAGCAAATGGTATCACGAGGAACACATAGTGTCCATATTTGAAGCAAAAAGCCATCATTTGGATGCCACTCTCTTTGATCTTCAACTAGTAAGAGCCCAATTACAAGTCAATCTTTGAGAATACACTTGCCTCTTACAGCTAGTCAAAAAGATTATTGATCTAGGGTGATAGATACTTATTCTTAATTATTAACTTGTTAAGCTCCTTGTAATCAATGCACAAGTGCATTGGCCCATCTATTTTCTTGAAAAGCGACATGGGTGCTCCCCATAGAGAAACATTGGACCTAATGAAACCCTAATCAAAAAGATCCTATAACTAACCTTTAGTTCCTTTAACTCTGTAGTAGGAGTGTCACGACCCCATACCAAAGTATATAGTAATAATAATAATAAATAATTATAACCCATAAAATTAACTCCTAAATGTGAAGTAATAACTAAAACAAATCCTAAATTTGGATGTAATCTTATGATAAACCATACAACCTCAACATTTAATAATAATAGGTTAGAATACAAATTAATCATAGGATCTCATCAGATAACTCATTCGGGCAAATAAAATAATCGTGACCTGCTCCCTAATGATCGCAAGGAAAAATGACCAATGATAATACTAACAAAAATACTAGTTCATCACATACCAAATACCACAATATCCCAATAAAGGAATAAACCAATCTCTAATTTCATAATAATAAGGCATACAATCATCATTTCGGCTGTTGTCCCAAACAAATATTAAAATATATCTGATATAAATACAGTCTGAATATAAAGTTGATAATTACTAAAAAAAATATGAAATTTTAATTAAATCTACGTCCAAACTCTCTATAATGTAACTGTAGCCCACTAATCTAAAGAAATAAAAATAATAAAAATGTGAGTTGAAAGTTCAGTATGTATCAAAATTACATGAAGTATAACTAATGATGTGTTCATAAACCGAACGAAGGAAATCAAAATGTGTACAAAAATTTATAAAAACCAATATCAAAATGTTTGTAATATCATATAAACAAAAGTTTGAATACGGTCTCATACTCAAATTATAATTCAAATTGAAGATCAAAAGTTTTAAGTGTACAAGACTGACCAAATTCCTAACAACGGGTAAAACTTGTGAATCTCACTTGAATTCTCAAATACCAATCTATGTAGGTAAAACATATTAAAATTTTAAAATATATACAAATCGGAGAACTAAAAATCGAAAGATTAATTCAAGGAAGGATTACATGTACACTTAATAATCTTAGGTCATATCACTATTAATATGACCCGCAAGCAGGGCCATCTATATGCTCTCTCCTATAGATGGGAGCGAAACTACTCTCTCTTTCCACCCGTAAAATATGTGCACTCTACCAGTCTATCTAATATATTAAGACATTTAAATATATCAGTTTCATTTAATTTCTTACGATAATTTTTATAAAAATATAAACCGAAGATGGTCTCTATATCACATATCAAAGCTTTTCCTATCTGGCGAAAAAGGTCAAAGCTTCTACTCGAAAAAGTCACACAAAGCTTTTCTCTCAGGAAAGGTCACATCTTGAATTACATAATCAAAATAGAGTTTGACCCAAAGTACAATGCATTAATACTATATGCATAACCCATATGCAAGTTTTCATGACTTTTTCTTGACAAATATATATATACATAATGCCTTCAAAATATTTATCCATTTTTCACAAAATAAGTAAAATCGTCAAATATTAGCCAAAATCGAAGCAAAACCCTAAAATAACTGATAAAAGCGACATGCATGCACAAGGGGGTCAAATAAATAAGTAAATTAATATGTATGTATATTAAATCCACCAAATGTAAATAAAATAACTAAAAATGAAAAGAGACCAAGAATTGGGTGTAAGAATACTTGTTTCACCTCCTACTAAATAGATATGACAAAAGGATGTTTCAAAATCACCTTACTCCTTCTCTCTCATCCTTTTTCTCCTCTTTCTCTCTCCTATCTCTTTTTTCCCACGCGAAATGACCGAATAATACATCGGTCCTTATATAGTCAAATCGGTGCACAAGGGTCACCTCAAGCACACATTAGGCACCATGGTAATCCCTTCCTGTGCACGAGCATTGCCTTGGACACACCTTAACCATCCCATACTGAAATCAACACCCAAGCGCTGCCTCAGGCGCTCCTCGAGCTTGCCCACATGAGAATCTATGCTCAAGCGCGCATCGGGCATATCTCATATGCCAATCTACTTCTTTACTTCAAATGTTCTTCAAATTCAAATTACACAATTTTTTTAATATATCCAATTTAACTTAAAATAAACTGATAATACCTATTAAATCAAATGGGAACCGGATATTATAATTTTCTCATCCTTATAAAAATTTCTTCCTTGAAATTTATGTACCTAAAAATTCAAATAGGTAAGGGTATTTCTCCCGAACTTCATCCTCACATTCCTATGTCACTTCTTCCATTGAATGGTTCCTCCAAAACACTTTAACTAGAGGAATCATCTTAATCCTCAATTTTGATCCTTTCTGTCCAAGATTTAAACCAAAACCTCAATATACGTTCAATTCTCATTAATCTGCAACGGTTTATACTTGATCACATGCAAAGGATCATGTACATACTTTCTCAATATGGAAACATGGAAGATATCATGGTAATCTGCCAAATTCAGAGGCAAAAAAAATTTACTGCAACACATCAAATGGCCCAATGAATCTCACCTTTAATTTGCCCTTTACTCCATACCTCGAGATTCCCTTCCTAGGAAGTACCTTCAAAAACACATGATCACCTACTTCAAATTTTAAAACAAATCTTTGTCTATTGGCATAACTTTTTTGGCAACTTTGAGTAATAATCAGTCGATCCCGAATTGTATTGGACCGTATCCAAATCGAAAACTGGTAAGGTTCCATTTGAAATACGGCCGCCAGACTAATACAAAATCCTATATAATTTCCTATATAATACAAATAATCCATCTAAAAATCTCCACAACAACTAGACAATCACACAATCTTTTACATAAGATCCAAATGCCACTAACGAGTCCGTGTCTCCAACGTTGTGTATCTGAACATAGCATCGGACACAGAGAGATGCCACTAATGACCTGATACAAACTATAATAATCTATGGAAGTATAAATATATACATTCATACACAATGGACTACACTATCTGATTTTCATAATATACAACAGATACAAAAGCTTCAAATACATATACAAAAGTCCTCCAGAAACGGGAATAGGTCCTGACAGACTTCAATCCATAATACGATCTTCTAAATCCTGAGTTAAGCCATCTTCTATCCTCTACCCTGCCGCATCGGGTATAAACCTATACTCAATTGAGGGTAAGGAGAAGTAAGAGTGAGCCAAAAGTTTAGCGAATGTAATATAATCAAGATGATAAACAATATAAGCAAAGTAAAGTAGAAAATGGATATATTCGTATAACGTGGATGCTTAGATATAAGATATGATCAAATATGATTTTGGAACACAATTAACTTTTCACATTTTATCCTTCTTCTCTTTGGGATGTAAATTATGCATAATTATTTATCTTTGCGGATTAGGGCCAGTAAGCCTTACCAGCTAAAGGTACGGTAGAACGAAAAAAGGAATGTGTATGCATCCACACATTCTAAGGAGCTACCCATAATGTCTCAGACTTTAATGTCTTGTGACGGATGGCATACCTATCACTCGGTATACGGGGCTAATAACATATGCCACGTGGTGAGCGGTATACCAATCACTCAGTATACATGGCCAATAAAAATTCCACCATGCCCCCCCATGGCCCAGAGCAATTCCTCATACTTATACAGCAATATTCTAATCAATACTAAGGAATATCACCTTCTATAATACACGATCAAAATAAACCTTGAGTCTTCACTGTAATATTAATGGCATACCAGGGAATATCACTCTCTAATATAATTCCGTGGTCCTAATTTCATGAATTCTTATTCTTTGAGGAAAAGTCTATCAAACTCCTTTTAAGTAGTTCTTATTCCAGGAGAATAAATCATTCATATATCAAATTATGGCATTCCCCCCGTATACCTTCAAAATTTTCATATTTCTTATGGGTTTAAGTCTTCACATAATTTTAAACATATACATAATTCAATATGATACTTTGGAACAATTAGAAAATTCTTACCATATCGGATCAAACGTGACTTTAGGGCTTCTGGATAATAATTTCTTTCACAATGCTTCACAAAAATGTGTCCAAGGCATATAATTTGAGTATATATAATTTAGGTGCCATTAAACATCCATAATTCGGAGTAAAAATATTGACAATACTTGGATTACAATTATCGAAGGCCAAATTATGCAAAAGCCCCAATTAATTTTGTGTGAACAGTGCCGGCACGTAGGCTAGAGTTTCAGCTAATATACAACCGCGTGAAACTATAAATTCGGATACTCAAATGACAAATTAACATATTTTGGGCTCCTTGTCCGAAAATCGATCAAAACTACAAATTTGAGCATGAAATTCACATATGTGCATTCTCAAATTGTGGGTAATGCGAAATATAAACTTAATTAGGTATTGAAACGAGGATACCAAAAAAAAAAAACAGAACAAAAGTGCAAGAAATGAAAGAGGAGAATATGGATGCATTTGTTTTGACCTGATCTATCATTTCTCCAACTAACTCCAAGTCGAAATCAAATCTAAGAGCTTCGTTGTCCAACTTCTCTCTCTTCCCCTTCGCTCTCTCTCTCTCTCTTTTATTTCTCTCGGAAGCCATGTAAAATGACGTGGAAGAAACTCGACGTGGCATTATAACAGAATCACATTTGAGCGCTTAGCCAGTGCTCTTCGAGCACAGTGCCCCTGGATTCAGTGCCCGCCCCGAGCGTTGGCCCACTAGCTTGGGTGCCCGCGGTGCCGCCTCGAGCACCCAACGGGCCTATGCCGCCGATTGGCTCTAGGGCCCCAAAACTATATTTTCCCCATGAATTAAGCCTAATATTAATTATATTAACAAAATTATCCACAATTATATTATTTGGTAATTGGTATGTTACAATTTTCTCCCACTTATAGAAATTTTTCCCTCAAATTTTAACGAATCTCAAAATTCAATTAAATGGGGAAAAATATCCTTTCCAATTCCTGCTTCACATCCTTAAAGAAAAGATCTCACCTAGGAAACTTAGTCCAAAGAATCATCCTAATTCCTAATATCACAGGCCAATGGTTTCCTACTTAAATCTAGGCAAAATCACATCACAAGATAGACTCCTAAATTACCTAAAGGGTTAAATACGATCACAAGCCTACTTCCTCAATCATCGGTACATGGGAGGCATCACAATAATCCATTGAAATTCAAAGATATGTCCATCTATTGACTACCTCTCCGACTTAATATAAACTTTTAGAGGGACAAATAGACTCTTACTTCGATTCGTGCTAAGCCTCGAGGATGATCATTTACTTGGAACCTTAATCCCACTCCGAAATTTCTAGGCTAAAAGCCCACATGCTTACGTTGTGTTACTTTGAGTAACCGATCATTGGGACACTAAAAATTCTCTTGCAACTCATGTCTATTGATTTATATCAGACATCAAAATTCACCTTGCAGCTGAGAACCTAAGAAAAAATTCTAAGGGTATCGATATGAGTAATGACAGTGCCCAAAATTCTTAGATTACCGTTAACCTAGGAAAGGCAATTGAAGCAATCATCTAAAAATTTCGGTGCCAACATAAGATAATACCAAAACCTCAAAACTCGAATACTTATCAATTTATCATACCGTCGGCATATTGGCAGCCAATTTATTTATCTAAACGGTATCTCTAATTCTTGCTATCCTAATAACCTCAAAATCGAAATGGTGAGGGTTTCTCATCTCATAATTCTATGACCTCACTACCTAGAAGGCAACTCTCCTTCCTAAAATAAAAGATAGAGAACCCCCTTCACTTAGATATTAGGAGCTACTTGTGATTTACCCTTCAATAACTCCTATGAAGCGCCAAGACAATACCTAGTCTGAAAAATCCTGACATCCAACTTCAAATTCCAAACCACAGTTGGAGCAATCTTAATCATAGGTTTCTCCCCCACTTTTTCTGAGGGTGGCCACCCACACACGATGTAGGAAAGGTATAATCTTAAACCTTCCTCAAAAGTATCACATTATATTACAATTCACTTAATCTATCAGGGTTCATCTCAAGAGACATGATCAATAATTAGTATTCAATCCTAGAAGGTTGTCCCCACATATCCTACTCCGATGGGTACCAATCGTTTCTAAGTCATGCGCTCTGCGGACATTACAAATCCTTGAAGGGCACTTAACAAATATCCTATCGGGTTTCAAGAAAACTATGTACCCATGTGACATCAATTAGTCTTTTCTAAATTAGCTGTCTCTTAAATCTCTGCAGGATCATTTTCATACTACCAAAGAATCCGCATGCCCAAAACAACATCTTCCCTTATCAAGCCTCGTACTCTAGCCTCAATCAAACACATGGCTAACAGCCTTCCTAAGCCACGACACAGTCCTCAAATAAAGTTCACACTCCCTATAATTCCTTGAATTCAACGATGTGATCATCACAATAGTAGCCTGAATATGGCCAAAAGATTCAACCTCTGAAATTCACAGTTATGCGAATGAATCTACAAATCCAAACGGCATTACCCGGGCTTGTAACGACTGTGTCTTAATTCCCAAATGCTACTATTAGCACAACTCCTATTCATCTCCAATCGATAATATTTTGGTTACAGACCGGCCTTCGGAGGCTCCACACCTTGGCAAAAGATCAAATGATTCTTCTATTCATTCACAGTACTCACTTATCAACTATTAACTTTTTGAACACCCAAATTTAAAATCTACAAGTAACCACAGTTCATCTTACATACCTGAGATGTCCTAAGCATTTCCAAGTGGCACTTGATCAATCCTTCCTTGATTCTATTTAGAATCCTCCAGAATATCGATATCGTCTCCGACACAATCTCAAATTATTGATCAGAGACAAATCAATCAAATATTCTCCTCTAAGAAACATCCTTAATTGCTTACACAGCCAAAACTTCTTAGTGACCACAAGTCGACTCTTAGTTGTGGTCTCATCTCGTGACATAAATTAAACACATATCCTTATTAGACAACTTGCAGGCACAACGATACTAATTTTTTAATACCTTGATCAACTCTGCCTCATAGTCAAAATTTCACAATTAGATTACAAAGTGTATTATTCTTATCAATACAATTCATATTGGTACGACGACTTATCAACCAAAATACCACTAAAATCTGATCAAAGTTCAATGCCACAAAATAATTCCAATCAACCCAATCAATCCTACCTACGGACACAAGGAAGTGTCGTAGTCACTAACATGACTAGTACCAAGCCTAAATCCTCCAATAAATGAATATTTTAGGAAACACAAATAGAGTATATATATTTAGAATCACAAAATAATGCATACACTGAAATGTCAAAATTTGGGAATTTGTCCTCCCACCACAGTAGATGACACTTCAATATTAGTACCATCATCGCAGAACCTTGATCCAAAGCACCAGACTACTTCCCTGTCTGACTTGTAGAATATGGACAATTCCTAATCATGCGGTCGAATTGTCCATAATTGAGACACGGTCTTAAAAACCACATCAAAATAAAATATTCATTCATGGAGCATCAACAACATATCCTACGTTATTTCTTTATCCTCGAGACCCACGACTCTTTTCACGTCAACCACCAAATGTCGATTTCACCTTCTAACTTATATAGGGCCTGTAATATATCGGTCGCTGAACATCATAAATATGGATAATTAAGTTAATATAACCAAGATTAAGTTTAATGCATTTGAAAAAAATTAAATTTTGGGACCATGGGTCGAATCGGCGAAGTTGCCCCCACCGGGCACCCAAACGAGGGGGCCAACGCCCACCAGGTGCTTGAGCACCAGCCCGTGATTTAAGCAGCCGAGGAATTTTTCCTTAGCCATTTTTTAGGCGATTCCAAGGAGAAGAGAGAGAGTGTGAGGAGGAGAAGAGAGAGAAGGGGAAATTTGAGGTTCTCGTGTCCGATTTTCACCTCAAGCTAGTTAGAGAAGTGATAGATTGGGTCAAGATAAGTGTATTTATAATCTCCTTTTTCATTTTCTTACACCTTTATTTTATTTTTTAGGTATTCCCATTCTGATACCCAAATAAGTTTATATATTATATTGCCCATGACTTAAACATGAAAATACATCGATTTCATGTCCAAATATTGAGATTTGAGCGGTTTTTTACAACCCGAAACCCTAACCCATGCTTGGACCCGTTTTACCATTTATTTCAGATTTTATACATAATTCGACCTTAGATAATTGTTACCCATGATTTGAGCAAGCAAATATATGAATTTCATGCTCGATTTAGTAGTTTTGACCCATTTTCGAACACGGAACCCTAAACCTGCACCATGGAGGAGTTCACTAATTAAATTAGGATTTATGCATAAATTGGATTTAGGATATTATTACCCACACCATGAATATGTTAATTTATCAATCGGGTTTTCGAATTTATAGTTTCATAGGGTTTTATGCACACCGGAACCCTAACCCACGCCCCCTTTGGGCTTTATCCAAATTAATCATAATTTATGCATGGTCTTAGCTTCAAAAATTATATAGCATGCTTTTGGGAAGGTATTTGATGGTCAGACACTCTAAAGTTACGCTCGGCCTATGGTGGTAAGAGTTCCTTACTTATTCCGAGCCTAATGAACATTTATGCATATATTGTAAAAATGTTAATTGAATATGTTTCGAAAATCACGTTATGAGCAAATTATGAAAGGATTTTCGATCGGAAGCCATATAATTCTATTTAGTATAAAATAAAAATAAATTCCTAAATTCCCTAAGCTCTAAAGAAGAATTATGTATGAACTATGATCACGTGAGAATCCAAACTTAGGATAAAATATGAAAATTTATATTGAAATAAACTTATGAAAAAGAAAATCTGATGATGAAAGAAATTCTATAATTAAGTAATAGACCTATGAACTGATTGGCTTATAAAATGTTCTTCAATAGAGTAGAAACAAAGGATTTTATACTTGAGAACATAATTCTCTAACAAAATAAGAAACTTAGAATTTGGACTAAGGATTACAAATAATAAACTTTAATATGCCAAAAATTACAGTGGAAACTCAAGGATTACTCTGATCGTGTATTCAAACCGTATTTTATAGCGGGTGATATTTCTTAGCAGGCCTTAATATATTATAGTGGATGATTGTTATCTGTTTTGGATCCGCATTGCGACTATGGCCCAATCTATAGGAATTGTATGTAGATGCCCCACCTCTAGGTTATGAATAGGAGGATATGGCTTTTGATTGTGTTGGAGCAAATACAATCCAAACAACGACCGACCGTTTCTTTGTCAATGATTCCTACTGACCTCTAGTCCCCAAACAAAATAAATCTTTGGTATAAATTAATGACTAAGATAAGACAAAGAAAATAAATAAAGAAAATCTAAAACGAACGATGAAAGTATTCCTTTCTAAATCATGTTTTATAATCTCATGTGCATCCCTATTCTTTCATATATGCATTATTATGTTTCAAATATGAAATTTGCATGTCCTTTGATTTATATATATATGTCTTGCAGAGTTTTTGGCTCACCCTTACTATTTTCCTCCCTCCAAATGGGTATGAGTTGTACCCGTTGAAGCAGGGTAGAGGATTTGAGTTGGCTAGGCTCAAAAACGATGACGCTAATATTAAGAACTTAGTTTTACAGTCTTATGTCTTCTGATGGGATTATTCTTTATTTCTATTAAATTTTTTATTCACAAATGTATGCATATAATAATATTGATGATAAGGAAATATCCATAGTATAGTTTCTGCTATATTGATGGATATTTATACTTTTGCAAGTTTTTATGATTGGTTTCAGATACCTAATAGCATCTCCCTGTATTCAATGTTATGTCCAGAGACATAACGTTGGAGCCATAGAATGATTGTGGTAGTCTTTAGGATCTTGTGTTGGTTTGTTAAGCTGTCTGGATGTTAGGGTTGATATTGATGTCATTTGGTATTGTTGAGATTGTAGATTTGATATACAAGATTGTTATACAGGTTTTGTATTTGGCTGATATCCATATTACAATTGAAATTCTGTCGAATTTTTGGTTGAAAAAACGGTACATCATAGGGCCACTTCACCTTATCCATCACAATTGATTATCATATTCAAGTATCCATTCTTAGCAAATTACTAGCCTTAGGACCTCAACCCAGAGCCGATCAATATTAAATTTCAAACTAAAATCAACTACTTGGGCCATAACTTGATGCTGAAGAACTCAATACTAGCTAGGCAACAATCAAATCTAAACCTTAAGGCGCCTCCAAACAACTTCTTCCTCTCGACCTCACAGTCATCCACCACCTTGAGAAGTCCCTTGACTAGGAGCTAACACTAATATTCTTTCTGAAATAAAAGCACAAGGGTTAGATTGTACTTCGAACCCTAACTAGGACACATAAGCTAGACAACCCAACTAAATCATTATTCCTAATTTAGTTCTAACCCAGGTTAGCCAACCCAGATAAGTAGAACTATCTGGTCTAACTTTATTGTCCTAAGCCTCCATTAGCTTATTCGATCTGACTTAATCTAACCTAAGATTTCACATAAAATTCAAATCAAATTTAAGACATCGCTTTTTCTCTGATACCACTTGTGACAGATCGCATCCAAACCAAAAACCGACAAGGTTCTATTTGAAATACGGCCGTTAAACTAATACAAAATCCAGTATAATTCCCTGTATAATACAAATAATCCATCCAAAAATCTCCACAACTACTAGACAATCACATAATCTTTTACATAGGATCTAAATGCCACTAATGAGTTCGTGGCTCCAAGGTTGTGTATCCAAACACAACGTTGGATATAGAGAGATGCCACTAATGACCTAATACAAACCATAATAACCTGTGGAAGTATAAATATATATATTCATACATGGCGGACTATACTATCTGATTTTCATCATATACAACAGATACAAAATCCTCAAATACATATACAAAAGTTCTCCATAAACTGGAATAAGCCCTAGCAGACTTTAATCCATAATACGATCTTCTAAATCCCAAGCTAACCCATCTTCTAGCCTCTACCCTACTGCATCAAGTATAATCTTATACTCAATTGAGGGTAAGGAGAAGTAAGAGTGAGCCAAAAGTTTAACAAGTGCAATATAATCAAGACGATAAATAATATAAGAAAAATAAAGCAGAAGAGGGATATACGAGTATAACTAGGATGCGTAAACATAAGATGTGATCAAATATATTTTTGAAACATAACTAACTTTTCATGGTTTATCCTTCGTCTCTTTGAGATATAAATTATGCATAATTACTTATCTTTACGGATTAGGGTCAGTAGGCCTTATCAGTTAAAGATATGGGAGAACGAGAAAAGTAATGTGTATGCATCTACACATTCTAAGGAGCTACTCACGAGGTTTCAGACTTTAACGTCCTGTGCTAGATGGTATATCTATCACCCGATATATGGGGCCAATAACATATGCCATATGGTGAGTGGTATACCTTTCACCCGTTATACGGGGCCAATAAAAATGTCACCATGCCCCCCACTACCTTGGGCAATTCCTCACGCTTCTATAATAATATTCTAAGGTCTGTCAAGGAATATCATTCACTACAATATGGACTAGGATAATCCTTGAGTCTCCACTGTAATATCAATGGCATGTTAGGGAATATTACCTTCTAATATAATTTTGTGGTCATAATTTCAAGATTTTTTATTTTTTGAAAAAAAGTCTACCAAACTTCTTTCACATAATTTTTACTCCGGAAGAACAAATCATTCATATATCAAATTATGGCATTCTTTCTGTATACCTTCATAATTTTTATATTTCTTATAAGTTTAAGTATTCACATGAGTTTAAATATATACACAATATAACATCACAATTTGGAACAATTAGAAAATCCTTACCACGTAGGGCCAAACGTGACTTTATGGTTTTTGGATAATAATTTCTTTCACAATGCTTCACAAAAATGTGTCCGAGGCGTACAATTTGAGTATATACAATTTAGGTGCCATTAAACATCAATAATTCTGAGTAAAAACCTTGACAATACTTGGATTATAATTATCGAAGGCCAAATTATGCAAAAGCCCCAAATAATTTCATGTGAATAGTGCCGGCGTGTAGGTTAGGGTTTCAGAAAACATACAACCACGTGAAACTACAAATTCAGACACCTAAATGATAAATTAACATATTCATAGTACGGGCAACATTACACTAAAGCCAAATTATGCAAAAATTCCAAATTAATTGGTGAAATCGTTCGAGGCGTGGGGTTAGGGTCCTTTGGTCGAAAATCAATCAAAACTATAAATTTGGGCATGAAATTCATATATGTGCATGCTTAAATCATGGGTAATGCAAAATATAAATTTAATTGGGTATCAGAATGAGAATACCTGAAGAAAATGGAACAAAAGTGCAAGAAAATGAAAGAAAAAAATATGGAAGCACTACCTCGACCCGATTTATCATTTCTCCAACTAACTCTAAGCCTGAAATGATCTCGAGAGCTTCGTTGTCTACCTTCTCTCTCTTCCCCTTTTGCTCTCTCTCTCTTATTTCTCTTGGAAGCCATGTAAAATGACGCGAAAGAAACCCGACGCAGCTTTATAGTAGGGCCCCGCTTGAGTGCCTAGCCAATGTGCTACTGCACGGTGCCCCTAGATTTAGCGCCCGTGCCAATCGCTAGCCCACTGGTTGGGCACCCACAATGCCGCCTAGGGTGCCCAGCGGGCTTACGCCGCCGATTGGCTCCACGGTCCCAAAATTATATTTTTCCCCATGGATTAAGTTTAATTTTGATTATATTAACCCAATTATCTATAATTATATTATTCGATAACTGGTACATTACACGAATAATCTTAATCGTATCGGAAGTATCTTGAATAATATCGGTACCAAAAAGTCTACAAACATCAATTTCTTTCCAATTAATACGAGACCTACATCTTCGTCTATATAAAGTCTCAAAAGGGGCCATCCTGATATTCAACTGATAACTGTTGTTGTATTCAAATTTAACTAGCGGTAAATAATTATCCAAATTTCCTTTCATATCCAAAATGAGTGCCCTCAACATATCTTTCAAAATTTGAATGATCTTCTCTGATTGACCATCTATTTGTAGATAAAATGTCATACTAAATTTTAACTTGGTACCCAACCCCCTGTACAAACTTTTCAAAATTTAGACACAAACCACGAATCACAATTGAAAACTATCAAAACTGAAATACCATGTGACCTTATAGTTTCATTTATATACAAACGTGCCAAATGATCTTTTGAGAATGTCACCTAATCAATAAAAATTTAGTCGACTTCGTCAACCTATCCACAATCACCCAAATGGTATCAAAATTTTTTGTTGTCACGACCTTAGACCAAGCAAGTCAAATTAATAAATAATTAAATTTTAATTAATAAATAAATAAATTTCAAGTTTGGTGTGATGTAA
>JAODPA010147525.1:0-15271 GCA_025585075.1 Nepenthes mirabilis
GTGTAGCGAACACATTCCTGTCCTCGTTCTCTCGCATCGTTGGTTAGTACAATCTACTAGTCGGGGTCCGCAAAGATGATATGATAATAAAAATGAATAATATAAAATTGATGAACCGAATGAATCCAGTAGACCAGAATGAGAACTGAATGAATCCAGTGACCCAAGGATATGAACCGTAAGAACCGCGTGAAACCAGTGATCAAAGATGAAACCGTGAGAACTGTAGGAATCAAGTGATTCCAGTTGTTCCTGTTTCTTGGTTATGGCGAGTGCTTGTATTCCCTCCGGTTTTCGTTCTTGTACATGTCTTGGAGGGGTGTTTATGATTACATTTGCTGAGCTGTTAGCTCACTCTTACTGTTTGATGTTTTTCCTTTCAGATGAGAACACTTAGCTGGCGCATGTAGATAGAGCAAGGAGAGAGACTTGCTTGGTATGACTAGCTGGACGGCGCGTGATCAGAAGATTTGGACTTAGAGTTGGATCGGATTGTGGACGGCCACTCGGGGTTGAGCGTGGCTCATTATTGTTGTTTTACGG
Organism: Nepenthes mirabilis; assembly: GCA_025585075.1. NCBI lineage: Eukaryota > Viridiplantae > Streptophyta > Magnoliopsida > Caryophyllales > Nepenthaceae > Nepenthes > Nepenthes mirabilis. The sequence goes on from JAODPA010147525.1 coordinate 544, forward strand.
TTTTATTATGTTTCCGCAGATGTATGATGATTTAGTTATGCTTCCATGTCTGTATATATATTTGATTTTGGTTTAATTAGATGGCATCTCTCTAGATCCAGTATAGTAGATAGGAGTACTGTATTGGAGCCATAGATGATATGACAGTGTTGTGATCCTGTGTGGCGTGTTATAGGCTTTGAGTTAAGCCTTTTGTTTAGATGTGTGCTTGTGCAGGTTGATATTTTAACAGGTTGTATTTTTGGTTTTCGTCCAGTTGCAGAGGAAACTTTGTCGGATTTTCTGTAGAATCCATAAGTATTAATTATGGACTTTGGTTTGTGTAGTCATTGACGGAGGTTATTCAATGGAGAATAATCTGTTCCGTCACACCAAGGTTGTGAAAGTAATTTTTAGATTTTATTATGGAGTAGATTGGATCTCGGTCTCTCTTCATCTTGAATTTGTGTTGAGTGGGAAAAATTCTGACTCAATTAAAAGATAAAAAGACCGATTCTTCTTCTTGGCAACTCTCTATAGATGGGAGCTCCCGAATGAATAGGGCCGAGTTTTCGTATCTTTTAATATTGAAGTGCTCGAGTACAAGAAGAAGTCTGCTAAGGTATTAACAGAACTTATCAAGAAAAAAACCAGCTCATTCAACGAAAATAAGAAGAACTGGTGGTTGCTGGTTGAGTATCTGGCTTAGGTAAAATGAGAGCCCCTTTTGGAGGGGTTGGACGAACCTCCAGCACCGGAGGTTCCTAAGAGGAAGTTAAAGGAAAAATAGAGGCCTTTATAAATAAGTGAGCTTTCTGCCCAGGCACCCGAGCATAAGGAGGCCTTGGTCAGGTCCTCTTCTGACGATGATGAAGCCACTATCGACCAATTTGTTCAGAGAAAGAGGCCATCGGTGAGGATGGGCCCAATTCCTACTTATTTCTCGGTCAAAACGTTTGAGGCCATTGGACTTGATGAAGGCTATGAGCTTTTGGAGTCTGCTACAATTTATGATGTTGACGATGGAGCCAGAGACATTCCTATTTCAGCTCCAACCCTTACTTCATATGGGGTGCCTGCCGTTCTGCCATCTCTATTCAAGGAGCCCCTACCTAATCTTCCTTCCAGTTTTGTCGAGGGTGCTTCTTGGATCAGTAAGACTTAGTCTGGGCAGGTCGAGGAGGTGCCTCAAGTCGAGATTCTAGAGGCCAGCATCCTAGAGGTAGTCTTCCCAGAACTTCGTCTTGAGGTTGCCAAGGCACCATCTTCCGAGCCCCCAACGCCCAAGGCTAGAAATGAAGACGAGGTTGAAGGACGAGTTGAGGTGGCAAACGTGCCATGCTTGGAGTCCCTTGCATCCAAAGTTGCGGGGGAAGCAGCATCTAAGGAAGCAGTCGGAGCGTCTGGTTTCGAGCCCCTAACGTTCGAGGCCCAGGAGGATATTTTTGCTAAAGTAGTTAGTGACGCGATTAAGTTGGCCACTATAGAGCCCTCGAAGCCAGAAGTCCAAGAAGTTTTGGAGGTTCCTATGAGTGATGTTCCTACAAAGAGCCCATCCTTCTCTGAGGTATTGGCCGAGGCTCTTCTTAGTTCATTTATTGTTTGCTTTTATAGTTTCTAACTTTTTTTCTCTTATAATTTTAAGAACTGACTCATCATCTTGTCTGCACTACCGATTGTCTGTTTCACAGCTATATTGAGAAAGAAAAGTTCATGGCCTTAGAGGAGCATGCTTTCCATTTCGAACACAAGTTGTTTAAGACAAAATAGAAGTACACTCTTCTCTGTGACCAAAACTTCAGATTGGAAAGTGAATTTTGGACCTCCATCAATCCAAATGACATCAAGTGATGATGGAGTATAAATATTGGGACGGTATCAATCTTCACCGACACATCATTAAGATGGTGGCTCCAAGTATTTCCATTTTCATATTCCATGCAGGGAACGCCAACACTCAGAACAGATTAGATGTGTTGTGCTGGAGATCTCACAACTTCATGATGATTCTCCTTTAGAATAATTTTTTGTATATCTTATATTTGTAATATTCTTTGTAAATGAATAAAATTACAGTGTTTCAATTTTTATCCATCTTCTTCTTCTCTCTCTTTGTTGTTTATGTGCACATATATGTATATATATGCTGATCGGGTATTTAACCTTAAATACCAAACTCATGAGATGACTTAAGCCGTTGTCCACATGTAACTTCTGTCACTCAAACATGCCAAATGGTATGATAGCCTCGTCCAACCTCTATTACAATGACAACCTCGATCCCATAGTATAGGATGAAAGGTATCTCATGGGTTCGTTCACTGCACGTCGTCCTATAGGACCATAGTACGGATGGTATCTCATCCATCCACGAGCCCCCAGCACTTTCAAACTTTAGTTTTAAACCATATAGTAGTATGCAGTTAGTAACTTCTGCCTATCCGTTGGTTTGTGGGTAGGCAACGGAGGTGTTAACCAACCTTATCTTCAAATTAGCACAATATTTTGTGAACCATTTTCTAGTGAATTGGATTCCATTGTCAGTTACTATGACTTTTGAAACACCAAATCTATATATAATGCTTTGACAGACGAACTCCGTTACATCTTACTCAGTGATCCAAGCTAAATGGACAGCCTCGACCGACTTTGTGAAATAGTCGATTCCGATAATCACAAACTTTCTTTGTTCGAATGCAATAGGAAGGGGTCGGAGGATATTGAGCCCCTATTATGCGAATGGCTAGGGCTATTATAGGGCTCAGAATTCTGTATGTGATTGATAGATGAGATTGTCATTGATCTAGCAATTCTCATATTTTTATACAAAGTTCATGGTATCGTACTTCATAGTTAGCCAATAGTAATCTTACCGCATGAGTTTAAAAGTGAGGCTTTTACCTCCAATATGGGATCCACACATGTCAAGGTATACCTTTTCCGACGCGTAATCAGCTTCTTCTGGTGTGAGATATTGTAGGTATGGGACAGAGTAACCACGTTGGTACAACTTTTCATCCATAATGGTATACCAGACTATTGTCATAATCACATGCTTATCCTCATCCGAGTTCACTGAAAATGTGCCATCGGATAAATATCTTCTGTTGAGAGTCATCCAACTTTTTGTATTGGCTATCTGCATCATCTCTGACTTTGAGTCGTCTATGGTAGAAATTTTAAAGATTTCACACATTTCTCGTGTATAATGCTCAGGATCCCCGGTCGCAACGGCCCTTGATAATTAGTTTGCTTTTCCGTTCTTTTCCCTTGGGATACGGATTATCTCCACACTATCAAATATCGAAATCAAATCTCAAATTTTGAAAAGATACTTGAAAATTTATGGGTTGAAAGTCTCAAAATTTTCTCACACCTGGTTGACAACCAGTTTCGAATTGCTGTAGACGATCAAGTTTTTAGCCGAGTACTTTTTAGCCAATCTGAGTCCAACAAGAAACACCTCGTACTCTACGATATTATTGGTCAATGGAAATTCTAAGGTCATTGAATATTTTATTTTTGACCTATTAGGAGTTCTCAAGACCATGCCGACACCACTTTCTAATTGTATTAAAGATCCATCCATGTGCAAAATCCATGCTGGAGCCCTTTGCTGATTGTCAGTCACAATGAAGACAAGGATTTTCAGATTTGAGATTGTTATTTCAACCCACTTGACCAATTGTCCTAACATATCCGACTTTTATAATATTTTTTTTAATGATTGATCTGTTAGAATAAAAATTTTGTATACTTGAAAATAGGAACGGAGTTTTCGGGCATAATAGATGAGTGCCAGAGCCATCCTTCCAGTATGAGAATATCGAGTCTTTAGGTCTGTCAAGACCTTACTGACATAATATGCAAGCCATTACCCATTAGGTTGTTATCGAATTAAGATCAAGTTTAAAGTAGTGTCAACTATTATAAGGTATAAATATAGCTCATTGCCTTCTTTAGAGAAAGTAAGAAGTGGTAGGTTCAAGAAATACTCTTTCAACTCTCGAAACACAGCTTCGCAGTCGGTCATCTACAGGAAGCCAGTAGCGTCCATTCCCTTCAAAGCTTTTATAAAGGGCAAGTACTTCTCTACTGACTTGACCAAGAAACGGGGAGCGCTACCAGCCTTTCGGTGACATTTTGGACTTCTTTCACAATCCGTGGTGGGTTTATGTCAAAGATAATCTTGATTTTTTTCAGGGTTTTCTTGAATTTCTCGATGTGAGACGATGAAATCAAACAACTTTTCTTAGGTCACTCCGAACGTACATTTTGTTGGACTGAATTTCATTTGGTGTGTCTAGAAAACATTGAATGCCTCGTCCAAATCATGGATATGGTCATCAGTTGCTTTACTTTTGATGAGCATGTCGTCCACATAACTTTCATATTTCATTCAATTTGGGTTTTGAACATCTTGTTGTCAAGCTGCTGGTAGGTGGCACTGGTATTATTTAGTCTAAAGTGTATAATTTTATAACAGTATATCCCTTAATCGTTCATAAATGATGTATACTCATCATCTTTTGGGGGTCATCCAGATCTGATTATAACCCGAATATGTATCTATAAAGTTTAACAGTTCATGTCTGGATATTGAGTATACGAGTAGGTCATTCCTCAGTAATGGAAAACTATCCTTAGGACATGCATTATTGACGCCGATGAAGTCAATGCAAATCTTCCACTTCCAATTACTTTTCTTGACTAGGACCACGTTAGATAACTAGTTTTGATATTGGATCTCCCTAATGAATCTAACATCGAGTAGTTTTTTTTATCTCTTTACGGATAGTAACCGGTTTCTCAATCGAATAATTTCTTTGTTTCTGTCGGATAAGTTTATGATTGGGGTCTAGGTTTAACTTATAGACCATTACTCTAATTAATATTCTTGACATATCGCTAGGTGTCCAGACAAAAATGTTAAAATTTCGCCGGAGAAAACATATAAGTTGGCTTCAAAAGGGTTCTAGTAAAGATCTTTCTATTATAATATATTTTTCTAGATCACTGGGATCCAATGGGATTTGATCAGTAAATTCTCCAGATTGAGCTTGTAACAATGTGGTCTCATCACGAAAGTCAAAGTCCTCAATTGATTGGCTCGGGAGTGTTGGAGTGATATGGGATAAGTAATATATCCACCTGATCATTTGATCGCTAAGGACTTCTCCTATACAATATGGAGTGGAAAATTTTATTTTTAAATATTGGATCGAGGTTATTGCCTCAAAAGCGATAAGACAGGAACATCCAAGGATGACATTGTAGACCGATAGAAGGTCCACTATCAAGATGGAAAGATCTTAAAGGCAATCATCGGATAAATCCCCAGTGTAACTTCTAACCAGACGATCCTTTAAACAGGTACTGACTTATTGTTGAACCCATACAAGGGTCTATCGGTGGGTTTTATCTGATTTTTTTCAGACCCAATTTAAAATACACATCAAGATAAAATAAATTTTTAAAATTTTTATTATCAATAAATATTCATTTCAATTGAAAATTTATATCACCATCAGAGGCAAATGTAGATACAACCAAAGGATTAGAATGAGAAGAGGATAAATAAGTCATATCTTTATTACTAAAATTAATGACATCATCCCTGATTCTTACCCTAGACCTCTTGCAACCAGCGGCCATACTTGGGGCATCTTCGATGTTATTTAGTGTTGGTCATGTCGTAATCATATTAATGACCTTGGGTTCCACTCAGTTTATTGGTTGTTGGGCTTCATTTCCACCTGCTCCTCTGAAAGTCTGTCCGAGTCTTTATAAAAATCGGGTAAGTTTTCTTTTCTCATCAGATCTTCAATCTCCTTTTACAGTGTTCGACAGTTTTCAGTACTGTGACTCCCACAACGATAATAGTGACAATACTTTGATTGATCCTCTTCATTTGAATTCTTCAATACCTTCGACCATTTAAAAAATTTATTATCTCGAATTTATATCAAGATGTTGGAATAAGAGTCATTCAAAGGAGTTAGATTCAGGGGCCTAAACTCCATTCGTGTTGTTGGCTCTGCCTTCGACTACTTCCTTGATCCACAGGAACCTATGTGGTTTCCATTCTTCCTCTTTTCATCCACCATTCTTTGGCAAAAACGGTTCACACACTCCGACTATTTTATTTTGTTGGTATCTTCGACCACTATGTAGGCTCTAGTATTGACATTGCCCCCTCAGAAGGTCTACGAGTCTTTATGAGTTAGATATTTGAAGAAGTTCTGAAGCTCTGGGGTCAATATGAAGGCACTCCTCATCAGTTAGTTTAGGTATTTTTTGGACATCGATCGTGAACTAAGTTAGGAATTTCTTTAAAGTTTCATTTGGCACTTATTTGATATGGGTAAGGTGTCATGGTTACTTCTCTTTTCTTCGACTGGAGGAGAATTGGGAAAAGAAGCCGTTGGCCAAATCCTGGAACGTCCAATTCGAGTTGGGTTAAAACCATAGAACCAAACTCGAGTGTCTCCTTTGAGAGTCAAGAAAAAGTACAGACACATTACAAACTCATCCAGGCCTTGAAAGCTCAGGAGAATATAAAAATAGTCAAAATAGTCCATCGGATCAGTACTCTCATCTTAAGAATTCAGGGCCGGCATCTTGAATTTATGAGGGAGTGGATATGTATAGATCTTCATTGTGAATGGTAATCTCCGCAAATTTGCACTTTGTCCACCGGCATCCCCTTTGAAAACGTATTGCTATATATTTTTTAATTTTCTCTTTCATTTAAGAAGAGGCTGTCATCTTCTTCTTATTGAGAAAGATCCTCAATTCTGAGCGATTTTGCGTGGCATGAGAGGTTGGATGATTCACAACATTCGGATGGTGTGCACTATGAGAGGCTTCTCCTTAGTATGAAGTCTCCCTATCGTTACGGGTGCAACGAGGATTTCGTCTCTCAGGGCTTTTCTCTCGGGTCCTATTACTCAAATGACCCTCTACATGTGTTGGGACCTTATTGCTTAAGGCAGTTTGGTTCGCAAGGTCTTCAAGCCGATGGCCCTTCTCGGTGGGGTGCTTCCTTCCTCTCTTCATTTGCTTGGATGTCACTATTTGATAGGCAAAAGATATATCCCCTTCAACCGCTCGTTAAGTCAAGTGCAAATAGTTTGGACAGCCTTGGAGATGTGGTCCATCATTATTGCAAGTGCACGTATACAATAATCAGGATGATCATCCATCTGACTACACAGAGGAGGATAGTTGCCACATGATATGGCTTCTCTGATAAGCACGCTGACTTGTGCTCATTTGTCTACCATGTTGTTCTTTACAAAAGTGTGATAATCAGACTTTTTAATCATTTTTTACAGACAACGCTAATGATACATTATCGGATTCGAATTATTATATGGATTAAAAAGTAAAAAATTATTTTACACGGTCCGATCGATCTGAAGCGGATTTGGTAGTTGTATACTCTGAATCTAGATCCTATATAATACGATAAATAGACGATTAAAGGATTGGTGGGACTCACTCCACGCTATATCTTTCGACATTCAAGTTAGTAATCTTTCTTTTTAAAAAAAAGAAAGGACGTAAAGTGAGAATACTTGTAAAAATAGTTTTGTGATATGCGCTTAGTGAAAAGCGTCTTAATGAGAGAGAGAATGTGTTTGAAGCTTCTTTGAATTGTCCTTTGCTAATTTTTAGGCTTTATTGTTATTCGTCCTCCTCTTTCTTGTTTGGAAAGAGGAGTTTATATGAAAATAATAGATAGTTAATCTTTCCTACTAACCGCCTACGAAACCGTATGGATGGAAAAGAAGATACTATTCAACCAACGATTTCTGACTGATAACCGAGTCCGTTGAATCAGATAAAAAAAGGAAGCTATCTGTTCCGGTTGATTGAAGCTAGTTTTGCCTTCACTCAAGAAGTAAACTATTCGAGTAAAATCGACGCACTCATCTACCAATTTTGGGATATATGGTTTGAATTTTGGGCTATATAGATTGAATTCTTTGACAAATTTTTCTCTTGGGCCGTCAACAATTATACCTGTTGGGTCCCAATATAGGGGCCCATAAAACACTGCCCAAAGAAAGGGCCCAAGTGAAAAGCCCAGAGATATATCCACGGCCCAAGAGGCCTAAAACCCAGAATAGCTCCTTACGCTGGATTGGTCTAACAAGCCCAAGAACACGGGCTAGCGTCCCAAAAGCCAAAGTTACGGCAAAGGTCTGAGATGTCCCTTTGACCAGTAGGGGTTCGAGGACATCACAAATAGCCGACGACATCCAGGACGCCAGAGAAACGTCCGAGAACTCTAGCCACTACAAGACGCCGCTTTCACAGAGCATGCCTATTCAAATCAAGACTGACGCCTAGAGTCTACGTACCTGACATGCTCAGGCCCTACCAGCGGCACCAGCAGTGTGCCTCCCTGCACATGCCATCATTCCTGACGTGGACAGCAAGGCAGGTGGACAGCTCCTTCGTGTGCTTGGCGTGACCAACAGGACAGTGGACAGCCTCTCGGCCACACGCCGGCTGCCACGTGTCCTCTCCCCAACGGCACAATTTCTCCTATAAATACCTAACAGAGGCTCTTGTCTCAGGACTCTTTGCCCTTTTTTCCTCTCTTCAGAATAAGAAGGGACAAAGGTGACAAAGCTTCCCAACGAGAGAGCTTCCAAAGGAGAGAAAGACAAATAAGAGAAAAGGAAAGATACTCCCAAAACTTATACTTTGTAAGACTTCGAACCACAGTGAAGCATTTTCATAGGCTCAAAACCTCATGGTTTTTCTTCCTCATTCAAGAGGAGGCTTTTCACGTAAAATTCTGTTTCAATCTCTCCTTCTCAACACCCTGCATTCCGAAACGCTTATATTGCATTGGATGCCCGGATCCGAAATGCAACATTGGTGCCTTCTGCGGGAAAGCGTGACAAAAAGCTCACAGCTTCCTACCATCACAGAATGAACAGCGCTCCGAAAATGGCGAGCAGACAAGACAGCACGTCCACCCGAGAGATGGGACCCTTCAACAGGTGCCTCCCATCAGGCGGCATGGTGAGTGGCCTCCCCGGTACTAGCATGCGAAAACTGGTGAAGAAGGTAGACAACCTCTCGAGAGCAGTCCGTACTCTCCGCGAGAGGGTGGACGAGCAGTCCAGGGGAACGTACCCCAAAAGTTTGCGGCTAGCAGCGCCACAGGAGCGACAAGCTGTGCGAGCTCCTGGCGAGTTGAGGGATTACCTCAACAGAAAGAAGTTCATGGCCCAAGCCCCGACAAAGAGAGGGCTCAAGAAGCTCTGGAAGACTGTCTTTGGACCCAAGACCGGTGAAGCAAGCCAACCATAAGGAAGAAAAGACCCCCTACCCCCGAGGACAGGGGAAGAAAAAAGAAGAGCTGGCGCCCAGCTGAAGGCTCAAGGACCGTCCAGGCAAAACGAGCCCGAACGGATTGTCCTTGGAAGAGACGAGCCATCAGGCCCACCTGCCCTCACTGAGTCACTCACCAGCATCCTGAGGCAGATCCGAGATGAAGAGTTCTTGAGGTGACCCAAGGCGTTGAAAAATCCAGATGGGGGTGACCAATGGGAATACTGTCATTACCACTGCAGCCATGGCCATGACACCGAAGACTGCCGGACATTACGGGCATAGGTCGAGAGGCTGGTAATGGAAGGCTATCTCGACCGTTTCTTACCACGACCCGGGCATGGCCCCGGAACAGTAGGACACAGTCGGTCACGCCGCTCAAAAGGCAAAGCCATAATGGGCACGGAACACGCCTGACCACCGACTGGGAGGTTACGCGTGCCAACTTCATAAAGGCCAGCACAGAGCAGAACTGTCAAAAGGCCACGGTCGGTAGGGGACCAACGAGAGAGACGCCGAGGCTCAAGAATGCGTCAACTAGGGCTCAGGGCACTAATGTAATGTGAGGATTTAAAATGACCTTGGAGGGCACCCAATGTAACACGTATACATGAATGAAAGGGCCCCTTCATTATGTCCATTATGATGTATTCTCATGCTCCTTCATCAACATCAAGGCAGCTCATAAGTCAAAGCAAAAACTTGGCTCGGGCCGAGCAGCCCCAGAGGTGGTATTCTAAAAACTCAGTTCCGGCCAAGCGGCCCCAAAGGTCGTATTCCAAAAACTCGGCTCCAATCGAGCGGCCCCAGAGGTCATATTCTAAAAACTCGGCCCCAGCTGAGCGGCCCGAGAGGTCGTATTCTAAAAACTCGGCTCCGGCCGAGCGGCCCCAGTGGTCGTATTCCAAAAACTCGGCTCCGATTGAGCGGCCCCAAAGGTCGTATTCCAAAAACTCGCTTCGACCGAGCGGCCCCAGAGGTCGTATTCTTAAAACTCGACCCCGGCCGAGCGGCGCCAGAGGTTGTATTCCAAAAACTCGGCTTCAGTCGAGCGGCCCCAAAGGTCGTATTTCAAAAACTCGGCTCCAGTCGAGCGGCTCCAAAGGTCGTATTCTAAAAACTCGGTCCCATTTGAGCGGCCCCAAAGGTCGTATTCTAAAAACTCGGCTCCATCCGAGTACCCTGAAAGTTTAAGGCTTTAAGAATTTCATGCAAGGCTAGACATCCGAGAGGTCAAAAGGTAGTATAATCCTTCAAATGGCTCATGATAAAAGCTAAGGATGAATTACTTAGCATCACCTTACAAAAGGAAAAAGCACTCATATGGACCGGGCAAAGAGTCCCGGGTTCAACTCTGAAAGTGTAAGTTTTTATTAACAAAAATAATATTCTGTACAGTGTTCAAAAAAAAAAGAGACAAAAAACAACAAGTCATGGGAGCTCCTCCTGACTCCCTTGTTCGTGAACCTCTTGGGCTCCAGAAGTCCCCGCTTGATCTGTCAGATCTGGCCCCTCGGGCGTAGAAACTTCGCCTTCAGGCCGTGCCCGAGAGGACTCGGGGAAATGCCTCCCAACAACGCCATAGAAGTCTTCTCTGCATGAGGCACTAGCGTTCCTGGGATCGAGGACGGCAACAGAAAACCGTGGATCAATCAGTCGCAGTACTCGGCGGCACATGCGGATGCCCTCCCAGTACTTGCTATCTAATAACGACGCGATCTCTGAGGGTTGTATGGACATCCTCAACCTCTCGTCCTGACGAACAACCTTGTTTCGGAGAAGCCCCTGCTGAAGCCGCAGAAGCTTGATGGTGTCCTCCAAAGAAGCAATTTTCCTTTCCGCTTCTGCCAGCTTCCCTTCAGCCCATTGGGTAGCTTCCCTAGCAGTCCTCAGCGACTCCATCTCCAAGCGAGACTGGGCGACTTCTTCGACCAACTGGCTGAAGCTCCTAGCCATGACCCGGAGCTGCAAAAGACAAACAAGTCCATCGAGAGACAGCCAACTAAAAGTAAGGCAAAAGAAGTAACTGTGGATTACCTTAGAGACAAGGGGATCATGCAGAGGGCCGCGTTCTCCAGACGCCTCGGGCTCCTGTGTTCCACTCTCAGGCATCGCGGGTGCTTCCTCAGGAACGGGCTTCGCTGCTATAAAAGGCACAGAAGAGCCTGCCCCGACATCAGCGCCCTCGGCATAAGGATCTCCCAGGACATCCACCTCTCGCCCTGAAGGGCTTTCAGTTTGGGCTTCAGCGGGAGGATCACAAGGATCAGAAGACATCAAGCCAACAGCGCCAACCTCCTCGGTCTTTGTCAGTTCACGGACCATCTCAGCAATCATTTCCCCCTCAGCGTCCACGGTGGAGTCCCCGCCTCCTATGTCCTCGGAAGGGTGATCAATCCTGTCCGAGACGTCACCAGGCAGATCAACGGGAACTCCAGGAGCGGGATCATCATTGGGAGACTGGACGTCCGAGAGCTCCACTATCTCCACGATCATCCCTGTAGACCCTCCAAGAGGATCAACCAGCGAAGGAGGGGCAGGACCTTCAGCTCCCGAGGACTCCGGTAAAGTACCAGTCCTCGACCTCTTAAAGAGAGGAGCAATCACATCATCATCGTCAAAATCGTCGATGTTGAAGTCATCGTCATCATTATCAGAAGAAGGAACTCAATAATGGCCGTCGGACGTTTCGAGCTCTCTACCGGAAGGCTCTTCTCTGCACAGTCAGCAAGACCCTCAATCCTCAGAGACTCCGCCTTCCTCCTCAGCTTCTTTTTCTTTAAATTCTCGGGAGGAGCCATGGCGGAGGCCTCCGCCCGTGGGCCCCACTTGGCCTCCTCAAAGTTTTCGGATGAAAGCCAGATGTTGCGCTTGTTTAGGTGAAAGCCCCCGAGGTTAGCTAACACCAAGTTCGTGAACTCCTTTACAGTCTCTCTCTCCTCCTTCGAAGGATCCGAGTAGCATTGGCTGGCCACCTTCCCCCAGCCAATGGGGATGGCCCAATTCTCCCGGACGCCCAGGAAGAAGAATTTATCATTTCACCATTTCGTGGAGTCCGGGTTCCCCCCGCACTTTAAAGAGAAGTCCAGGCGATGAATCATTGTGATCCAATCAAGGTTATGTGTAAAGCGAAACATAACATTGACCGTAAGGACGTTCAGCAACTTCTTATGGCAACGGAAGAAAACACACAGAGAAACCAAATACCTTACTGCATTTGGTTGAAGCCTAGCAAAAGGGACTCCAAGTCCCCTCATGATTTTGTAGAGCTCCTCTGGCACAGGGAACCGTAACCCACCCTTGAGGTGGACTTCATATACGGTGATGAAACCGTCCTGAGGGCACCACGCCTTATCATGCGGGTCCGAAATCGCCATGGCTACGGACTCGGGGATTCGATACCGTTCTCGAATCTCCTTGAGCCTGCCGAGTGTCATGGTAGAGACAATGTCCCTCACTTCAGGTGCCATGAACAATGAAAGGTAGAGCTCCAGCGAAAGCAGAAGAACAGAGAAAGCTCTAGCAAAAAAAGAACGGAAGCTTCAACACTTGGAGAAGAAGACGAAAAGCAGACGCAGAAATGGAAAAATTAGGGACGAGAAGGCCTTTAAGTACTTTTGAAATTTGAAAAGGCGCACTCATTGCCCTCACCACGCGTCGCTCTGCTGTTCACCTCAAAAAAATGATGGCCTTGCCTTCCCAAGGCGCCTGTCAGCGCGTCAGTTCAGCATTTAATGCCTTACAGAAACTCGAACAGCGATGCCGGAAAGGTCTCGGACTCAAAGGAAGTTCTGGGACAATTCTCCACCAAGCCTAGCACCACGTTTACTCCGAGGACACACATACACTCGGACAAGCACTTCAAAAGGCCTAAGCCCGAATGCGGACGGTCGTACTCTTGCCTCCTCAGGGACGTCCTTTTCAAGCCACAACGCATACACAGACAAACTATTGCGGGAAGAGATCAACCTCCCAAGGAAAGCAGGGACTTCATGCCAAACGGTCGAAGACCTTGAACCCTTTGGCATGGGGGGCTGTGTTGGGTCCAAGTATGGGGGCCCATAAAACACGGCCCAAAGAAAGGGCCCAAGTGAAAAGCCCAGAGATATGTCCACGGCCCAAGAGGCCCAAAACCCAAGAAAGCTCCTTACGTTGGACTGGTCTAACAAGCCCGAAAATACGGGGTAGCGTCCCAAAAGACAAAACTACGGCAAAGGTCCGAGAAGTCCCTTTGACCAGTAGGGACTCAAGGACATCACAAATAGCCGACGACATCCAGGACGCCAAAGAAACGTCCAAGAACCCTAGCCCTCAGGTATGAGGACCAGAAGAAGAAGCCCGAGAACCTCTGAAATTCTATCAGGTCTCAGATTAATCCGAGAAGTCAAGAAAAGACCCGAGGACCCTTCACACGGAATCAAAGATCCTTCAAGTCCTTCCAAAAGGCAGTTGACGCAAGAGAGCTATCTCCCTCGAACGGGTCTCCAAACTCACAAAGGGACAAGGCATGCTACACAAGGACGAGGACCAACTCATACATGGCCGAAAGCGCCAATTAAGCAACTTCATCGATTTCCAAGGAACCTGCGGCCACTACAAGACGCCGCCTCCACAGAGCACACCTAGTCAAATCAAGACTGATGCCTAGAATTTACGTACCTAACATGCTCAGGCCCTACCAGCGGCACCAACGGCGCCAGCAGCGTGCCTCCCTACACACGCCATCATTCATGACGTGGACAGCAGGGCAGGTGGACGGCTCCTTCATGTGCTTGGCGTGACCAACAGGACAGTGGACAGCCTCTCGACCACACGCTAGCTGTCACGTGTCCTCTTCCCAACGGCATAATTTCTCCTATAAATACCTAACAGAGGCTCTTGCCTCAGGACTCTTGGCCCTTTTTTCCTCTCTTCAGAATAAGAAGGGACAAATGTGACAAAGCTTCCCAACGAGAGAGTTTTCAAAGGAGAGAAACACAACCAAGAGAAAAGGAAATATACTCCCAAAACTTGTACTTTGTAAGATTTCGAACAATAGTGAAACATTTTCATAGGTCTAGAGTCTCGTGATTTTTCTTTCTCATTCAAGAGGAGGCTTTCTACACAAAATCCGGTTTCAATCTCTCCTTCTCAACACCCTGCATTCTGAAACACTTGTTTGCACTTGACGCCCTGATCCGAAACGTAACAATAGCCATTAAAAAAATTAAAGTTAAATTTTATTTTTAAAATTTCAAATAAATTTTGAAATTTAAGTTTCAATTTCATATCTAATTTCAAATATGCAAATGCAACATTAAATTAGCAAGCTAGAATTTCAAGCCAATTTGATTTTCTTGACAATTTTTAAATTTACTTTAAAAACACATGTTTTTGGTTAAAAAAAAACCGACAA
>JAODPA010147536.1:0-15274 GCA_025585075.1 Nepenthes mirabilis
AAAAAATAAATTAATTGTTATTATTATCATTTAATTTTTATTTGATACGCCTTCGTCTTGCCGTCTCCGGTCTTCATAATTCCAAACCGCTCCCTGGATCCTTCCTATCGTTCGTACACACTCTCTCTAATCTGAACTCCTTGTAAATCGCCAATGGCTTCCGCTGCTACGCTAAGTCGTGCTGACGCTGTCCAAGCTCCAGTCTGCCGTTACATCCTCGACCAAATTTGGAAGTTTTTAGCCGCAAGACTTCAGTTGAAAATATTTACTCTATATTGAAGTGATGAATTACATTTCACTTAGCCCCACCCGGGAAAAAAGAGAAAATCTAATGCTGTTCCTCCATACCTTTTCATGCTCGTCGTACCTTTCCGTTCTTCAATCCACACAGAGCCAATACCCTCGGTTTGTCGTTGATGATTTTGAGCCACTGCCGTCTAAAGGTCGAACTGGAAAGGATGGATGGTATGACATACAATACTCTTGTCGTTTCGGCTTAGATATTTCATAGGTCTATGTTACTATCTTAGTTCAATTTTCGTGCTCTGCTTTATCTAAATCAAGGTACTGTTGGGAAAAAATAAGGATAATGGCCGGTCGGTCGGGTTACACTGGACAGGAATGAATGAATGCACAAAACATACATGATGGCGGAATGAGAGAGAGAGAGCAATACACTAAATTTTTATGTGGAAAACTCTCTTATAAAAATAAGAGGAAAAAACCACATGACACTTAATCCACTAAACAAATTTCACTATGAATGTGGTTACAGAAACCCTTTTTGGCTACACAAACCTCTCGAAAAGCCGAAGACAAAATAAGAGCAAGAATACAATATTAAATTTGACTACTTCTTGTTCTCTCTTACGTTTTTCTTTTCTTACTTCTCTTCTATACTTTTTCAGCATGTATATATATACAAATTTCGCCTGGAGACTGTCTACCCAGTAGGCAGGTTGTGTATGTGTAAAATCAGCTACCAACTCTGCTAATCATCACTCTGTCCGGAGGAGTTGACCTGCTCAACCAATTGGGTGGTAGCTCTGAAAGTCAACTTCCCTTCTGAAAAAAAGCTGATTGCGTAGACGTTACAGGTGACCAACTTTTCAATTACAGCTTCTAGGCATTGACCAAGTTCTCGGGCTTTTGCTTTAGAGTCCTCGAACCTTAACACTTCAAATCAATCGACTGCATTCTAGAATTTTCAACAATTCTGAAAATTTCATACCGGTAAAACCAAACTGGTAAAAGTATACCGGCCTTCCATACCAGTAAAAATATACCGGTAAAATCAAACCGATAAAAGCATACCGGTTAAAAGGCAAATCTGCCTTTTGCGCTAAATTGCATACCGGCCAAATTCCATTCTTGCCAAAACCATTCCGGCTAAAAACATTCTAGAAAATGCAAACCAGCATTTTCCATTCTTCACTCCGGAATTTCATTCCGGTCAACCTTTACTCCGGAATTTTCTAGTCAATTTTCACTAGGAAAATTCTGGTCAACTTTCACTTCAAAATTTTCTGGTCAACTTTCATTCTGAAAAATTTTAAGCCGGCATTTTCCCGGGAGTGACCCCAACAGGTACTAACTATGATCTTTGATTACTATATCTAAGTAAAGGTAAGTGGTTACCATTTTTTTACATCCGATCAATGAAACAATTATTTATCTGACTTCGTTTGTCTTTTGGAACATCTCAATTTTATTGTGTCAACATGGAATGCAGACAATTTAACAATCGTTAAAGGAACCAGGACGAGAGCAAATTTTGTGAAACGTGTAGGTTACGATTGTTGGGGGGATTTGTATGGAGAGAATTTTTCCAAAAGGCAATGGTTACCTTTGATCCTTTTTGGAGTAGAAAATATTTCCAAGAGTCCATGGTTGTTGGGGGCCTTTTAGGGTTGTTCATGAGTTCCATGCTTCTCAGATTTTCCTATAGAAATTTCAGATGAATTTAGCTTTAATTATTTTAAGACAATGCACCGAGATCCGACATAAGCCTCGTCCGTATGTTGCTCATTAGACCACTTAGATACTCTTCTTTGTTAGGGACTTCTAGTTGTCTACAAACATTCGAATTGCCTGCATGTTGTTTAATTTCACATCTGTGGAATATCCTTAGTTGTGTACATGGTGAGATTTGACGTGTCAAAGTTTCTTTATAATGGCCTAGAGGTTACAAGTAAGGTTGTCTACAAATATAAAAAAAAATATGTTGTAGATTTTAAAAGTGCATCATTGGTATTTTGTGTGAGCGGACATTCAGTAGTTTCTATTCATCTCATTTGTTGATTCCAAATTCATGAAGGCATATTATTGGTTGCTATTTGGCGTTTATTGAAGTATCATCATTCTTATATGATCCCCATATGTTCGAGCTTATCCTTAGTTGTACGATGTTGGCTGTTTGTTTTACCCTAGATTCCTTACGTTTCATTCATTATTGAAAATCCTCTGTTTATATATAAAATGTGTGGTTTATTGCATAAATAAAAATTTTTGGAGCTATATATCGCTGGAATTGGCCTCTCTATTTACAATGGGAGGAATTGGCCTCAGCTTGGGGATAAATTGGCTTCATTTCCACGGGACTACAATCAGAGAATTGACCTAGCCAATGGGGTTATAACCCTTGACATGGGACTGGATTGTATGATACTGATTGTGACAGAATATTATTATCATTCCGGTATATTTATTTCCTTGTGTATTGAGAATTGGTCCAAATGTTAAGTTTCCATCTTTGGATGTGAAGTTCAATTTAATATTCCATGGTTGTTTCTTGACACTCAAGGAATGGATGTTGATTTTTCGGCATAAAAAATTAAATTAAAATAAAATAAAATCAATAGAAAGTGGCCCATGTTTCCCTATTTTGAGGTAACCACTTTCACCCACTTCCTCTTGGATGGTAACCACCCCAAGACATTTTGTTGAAAAATATCTATATGTGTGGTACTCTGTTTTGGATCTCTAAATCTTATACTCGAAATATACACCGTCATTGAAAAGTGTTAAGCCTTGGAAGGTTAAAACAAATGAAAAATTTGAAGAAATTTGAGCTGTTGTGCATTCGGTCTTCATATGATGGATATTTAATATGGAAAATCGATTTTAGTCCAACATTTGGTATCAAAGCCATTAAAATCCCGGCCTTGAACAATTCTGCCTGTTTTTCCCACTTATCCGATTTTTATGAAACTTTTAAGGTTTAAGTTATTGTAAAGTCTTGATGAAAGTTAATGTTGAAAATCATTAGGAAATTAGATTTCTAACAATTTTGCAATTTTTACATCAATTTTGGTGTGAAAATAGCATAGATTTCATCGGGTTTTGAAATCGGGTTAAAACAGACCCAGTTAGATATTGAAGACGAATGAAACGGCATCGTTTTGTAATACATTAAAAGTAGCACAGAACTTCATTTTCATCCTCCTCTTTCTTGAATCACTTTATCAATCCACTCATCACTTATTATTCTTACCCTGCAAACCCCCCCAAAAAAAGCCCTTGCACACTCATATCTTATTATTAAGATCTGGATTCAAGATACATCAACGTCTCTCGTCTCACCTGGAATCAACTATGGTAATATCAATTATGATGTTGAAGGAATTTGTTTGAGTGCTGCAAGTGCTGGTATATTACATAGTCCTGTACCTGTTATCAGAATAGTTTATGGACTTTTTTTGGTTGGCATTAGAGGAACTAGTGATGTGAAAAAGTGTTCCTGCAGATGCAGAATTTTCGTTGTTTGTCATTGAATCTCTAGAATGTTCACCTCATCTGCACGAGAATATTCTGTTTTATTCTTTGTATATTATCAATATAACATTCAACTGTCATGTACGATCATGTGAAGTACGTATAAAATGTAAAGTATGCATGAGGACATAATGATTCCTGCTGGTGGGAATATTAATAATTATTATATTGTGTGTTGTAGCTTTAAGGTATGAAGTTCTGTTCTTCATGCTTAGCCCGTATTTTTTCAGTTGAATGGAGAACTCCATTGAAGAATCACGATCAACATTATATGAATACACGTAAGCTTGTCCGGAGTCTTCTTGCTTCTCTTTATATTGATTAAATATAGGCATGCCCTGAGTATTCTTGCTTCTCTTTGTATTGATTAAACCATGTGCAAATGATGTACTGGATCAGGTTTCTTTTCTTGTGTGCTTGGATTATATTCCTTGTTTAACCTACTTGATTCAATGCTTAATTAATTTCCCTTGAATTGTGGAACTTTGCTCTGGTAGTTTGGTTGCAGAATGTGATTTTATTTCTTGTCAATAGTCATGAATTTGGAGGTTTTGTTATGGCACTCCCAAAAATTCTCTCTTAGCCTCCCAATGATTGAAATATGTGTTGGAAATCTTTCCCGCGAAGAAGTTCCGGTCAACGGACGGTCAACATAGTTGACCGCTGAAGAACCAGGTTGACCGGTTTTGCTGAGAACTCTCAGGACAACTAAGAGGACAGTCAACGGGACGTTGAACGGTCTAAACAGGAAGACGGTTAACAAAGTTGACCGTCTCATTAAGGCAACACAGAACACCTGCTGTGTCTGAAAGGGAGTAGGTTGACCTGCCTGTTTAGGTAACCTTGAAAACTTAAGACAGCAAATCTGTCTGCTGCTGTTGCAGGCATGCGCCACCTACTGCTGAGTTGAAGCATGCTTCTAGGGAACCGTGCACCAACCATGAACGACGACGTAGTGGTCCAACTGCTGCCAAATCCTTTGTATATTCTTGTATGCATATATGTGTAAGTAGGTTGGGGAGTAGGGTAGAGAAGTTGTTGTAAGCAGAAAGAGCTGAACAGAGTGTGAGTTTTTGTGTGAGAGTAAGAAGAAAACAGAGAAGAGGAAGAAGGCCCAACTGTGTGTGTGCATTTCTGGCTTTCTGTTTTGTAATCTCAATCTCATACATAGTGAAGTTTTACGGACTTAACATCCCGTGATTTTTCCCTTGATTCATAAGGGTTTTCTACGTAAATATCGGTTGTCAATATTCTTGCTTTCGTTCATTCTCTTCGATTCTTTTGTGCCTATGTTGGTAGGTCGCCCCGTTTCCGGCCAACTATGAAGGTTTTAATATTAAAATAATATATTAAAATATTGTCTTGATCTCTATCCCATTACTTTTAAAATGATCTCAATTATTAAAAGAATATGTGAGCTTAATATCTGGGATGATCATAACAAAACCTTGAATTGGAATAAATTGTATCTAACTATTGGTGCCACCATCCATTATATGTATGGTAAACTCCATTGCTAAAATAAATTTACCTTATTTGCACAACGCAGCTCATTGAAATCGCACAGGTTGTGATGTGTTCCAAAATTCGGGTTGTGGTATGGATTAGGGAGCCACTCAATCTTTCACTATGGGTCGAATTGGAGCTAATTTGGTTTTCGTTTCTATTAACTTAGAACCTACGCACCACAAATAACGAACAAGAGATTAGAGGATTGACAGAACTCACTTCCGAATTTATCTTCCGACACTCAAATTAAAAATCTTTCTCAGGAAATAAAAAGATGAGAAGATGTAAAAAATACAAAATTGCATGTATGCGGGGATGTGAGAGGAGGACTAGGCTCCTATATGAACTCAATAAGGAGCGGCTTAGAGAGACGGAGGATTGGGCTTCGATGTGTGGCACTCGGTAAATGGCTTATTAGGGGGCACTCGATAGGGAGCAACTTAGAAAGGAAGAAAGACATTCAACTGGAATGGCTCACTGAAGATGCACCCGGAGGCGAGCGGCCTTGCGGATGGAGAGGAAGAGCTGTGTTGAAGAAAGAAAGCTTGATTCTTTTTCAGCTCTTGTATCTCGCTCGATGGTTGCTTCAGTTGGGGATTGATCAATCCTCTATGTGTTCGAGAGTTCTCTCCCTTTCTTCTCTTTTCTTCCTGCGATAGTGAAGAGTATTTGTAATGCTTCGTAGAGTAGGCCTTGGCGCCAAGGCTTGTGTCAAGTGTCTGGCTAATATTAGTTGACCCGTCCTGGCAACGACTGTGGCCACCGCGTCAGTTGTTACTTTGCGATGGTGGTGTGGCCGTGGGTGGTCCTCTCAGTGCATTTGTCAGACTGTTGCATCTGAGCTTTGTGGTTTCACGACTGTGTTATCTGGAACAACAATATTGCATAGTACAAGAGAGCCTGATCAACCCTTCATTACTGGTATGAATCACGATATACTTGTAAGATTGGTTGTAACTTTCATGATATCCTAGATTTAAAGATTATATTTGTGCTGAACATCTATATTGTGTTACTTAACTTGGTTTCATGTCTTCCTTTGCTGGGCCTTATGCATAAAATTATTTGAATATTGTCTTATGGTCATTATTCTTTGTTTTATCTTTTGGTTCTCCATCAATTATCTTTTGAATCATTCAATTTTATTTGGTATCATCTACAGGCTACTGGTCTGTTAGATTACCTTTTTTACCAAATCTTTTATAGGGTCATTCTTTTTCTATAAGCATTTTGCCTGGATGGGGAATGTCTCCTATACATGCAATCAGTCTGGACTGTGGCGAATGAAGCTGGAAAAGATTGATAGTGTTGAAAAGGACCAGGTTTTTGGATTTTCCTCAAAGTGAATCCTACCTTTTCCTTGTGAATTGATAAAATAGGGAAGGATTTATCATCCATTGATTGACACTTGACCCGTTCTCAAGGCCAAGCATGAAAGAAATTGGAATCTGGCCAGCAATGGTGGACCAATGGCCAAGTAGAATTGAGCCTGAGGTGGATAATTTGAGAGCTAAACAAGATCCTCTGTTAAAAGGACTAGAGCAAAATATGCAGCGATAGATGCAGGAGATGTTTGCTTCCCTTAATTCACTAATTGACCAGTTCCAACTAATCAACAAGTTGAATCCCCTTTGTTCTCCATGGCCTAGTGTGCAAAGCTCTGACATCGTAGGGTTTGGGGAGGGTATAATATATGCAGCCTTACTCATGCATTACAAATAGTTAAATAAATTTACCTTATTATTGCATAGTGACCCACGTCATTTCAATTATCTGTTAAATAATTCAATTTTGTTAAAGGATTTATCTGTGTTAGTTTCACCATCAGATTAGTTCATTTCTACTAAATCTCTGTAGGATTTATCTTTATTTCAAGCATTTGCTTGGAATATATGTAATTAGCTTGGTAGAAGTAAGCAGGAGAAGATTGATGATAGTGAAAAAGTCTTTCGAGTTTTCGGTGGGTTTGTGGATTTCCTATAAGTAAATTCAGCCTTTTTCAGTTGTCTTCCATATCTGAAAGCTTATGTAAATTTAAAAGTTGTTATTGGAAGAAGGATTTGTCCTCCATTGATGGACCCTTAATATTTTCTAAAGCCCAAGCTCGTACTAAATGGCTATTACAATTGAACCATTATTCCTTTTTTTTTTTGAAGGAATGGTCATTTTCTATCATGTTCTTTACATCGGCAAATTTCGGATGATTGAAGGGCTCACTGTCCAGAAGTGATTTAGAAATGTTCTTCTTTATGGATGGTGATTTATCATGTTATCCACAGCATTGCTTCTTTTTTGGCCAAATCCAGATTCTGTTTTGCTTTTTCCAAGTCGTCAAGCCTGATTAACTCAACTCTTTTCCCTTCCCTCTAGCCTCTCACTTCGTTTTGTTCTTTATTTGTACCGTCGCTTGAACGAAGACATTCAATCTTCCCTACTATCTCAAATGCCCACCACCTGTCCTCCTTTCTGGGTCTGAGTTTTTCATTTCGTTTCAGTCATTGTGATCGATGAGTCTCTGCTTAATCACTATGTTAGTGACCCAGAAATCCGGGTCGATGGTAGCATCAATAATAACAACCAATTACCCTCAAGTTGTAACGGGAGTACTTACCCAAAAAACGCTTGTAACACAACCGAGCAAGTTTTGTCTTCCAATTGTATTGACCTATAGAATTTCTCCCTTAATATACAAGGATCAATGTGGGTTTACACCCTCCTTAATTCTTGAATGCCAAGTGAAGGTCCCATGGTAGTACAACACCATCCTGAACTTTTGATTATATGTCGTTCAGCTTTGCTGGTGTTCTGGGTGCGAGTGTTGTAACATCAACTCTCTCAAAGGCCAATCAATATCTGCTTGATTAGCCGTAACTGCATGATCGATTGATATCATGAAGATTCCCATGTAGATTTATGAAATTACAGCCAAACCAAATGCTTTCTTCTGAATTTCGAATGTAATTAATACTCCATATCCATGCCAATGATGCATCACTAACACAAATTTTCTTTCAACTAGAACCTTCTGAAACAAGTTAACTTACCCTGCGGTTGCTTAGGTGATGAAGGAGAATTTGGTCTTGCCATTGTTCTGTTTGAATTAGCCACGAGATTCAAGCTTTGGAGGTGTCATTTTTCTCGTCGGTGTTCTAGTTAGATGTCAAGATCAATTTTGTTCAGGAGTGTCAATTCTTTCATTTCTATGACGGGATTTCATAATTCATCTATTGCAGATTTTTGTGATTGTATCAATTGATTATTGGCATCTATAACGAGATTTCATAATTCTTCTGTTACAGATTTTTGTCATTGTATCAATCGATTATTGGCATCTAATTAACTTTAGAAAAAAACATAGAAATTCATCAGTAAAATTTCAACATATTTGGATTCGTAAATAGGTCAGTCCCTGCAACAACTAATCTACCCGTTGCACCGAGGGATCCCTTCTACTATTCTTGCATATTGCACTAGCATATTGGTTTGAACAGCAAATATTACAAAGCAGTTATGCTAAGGAAGTCAATTATCAGCTGTTGCTTTGAAGAAAGTTTAGCTTGGAAATAGGTGAATCTCTGTGCAAGTGTAAAGAGATGGAAGAGACTTTTGATGAGGTGATTGATCGGTCCACTTCTTTCATCTGTGGGCCTTTTTTCCCCCTTAATTGGGTATAGTCTTGTAGGTTAGTAGGAAATTTATGCTTCGAGTTCTTTGTTAGATGATTAGGAAGGGAACTAGGGAAGGAACCGCCAAAACTACACAGATAATGGCCGGTCCTATATACTCAGTCCGATAGTTTTGAATTTTTTTCCTTTTGGAGGACTTTGTGTGGAGCTCTTCTATTCATTTGACTCTTGTCATTTCCTATTATTTCTTAGGCTTTGTTTGTAGTCACTCTCTGAATCTTGAATGTAATATTATAACGGTACTGATTTGTAAAATTTCATCATCTTTTAACGTGTTTTAAAGGAGATACAAGTTGAGCATAGGACGAAATATCGACAATTATGTCTAATGTTGGCCGACAGTACTGCCTGGATAAAATCATCATATATCGTCTATCGGCGATATAACACTTGATATTTCTTCCCAATTTTCGATTATGAAAAATAGAAATTGCATTCGATATTGATACATATTATTCGATACTTGGACTAACTCAACATCGATGTTAATGTTGTTGGGTTTGGTGACTCCCTTGTGGGTAACCCAACAAATTAATGTGTCATCGGAGGATTTGTGGAGAACAAATCCAGAGAATTGATTTTGGTCAACGTCCCGTTGACCGGAGGAGAATAGTGGACGGTCAATGGAGATTGACCGGCGGATGGCTAATTGCAGATTCTGGTCAACAGGAGGTTGACCGTCTTAGGGTTGCAGGAGTACTGCTGGATGGTGGACGGACAACAGAAATCGGTTAACGGGGAGGTTGACCGAATGACAGCAGAAAACGGTCAACGGAGGTTGACCGGATAAATATTGAAGACGGTCAATGAAAAGTTGACCGACTGAATAATGGGCTTAGGAGATTGTGGAAAGTGGCAGTTGGCAGCGGACAGATGTCTTTTCAGAATTGGTCGATAGGCTGGCAATTGGATTGCAAAGCACGCTTCTGCACAGTGCAGAACATGTGCCGTCTTGCAGGGCATGGGCCTGCAGGAAGCTCAGGAATTAGTGAAGACGTGGCATCAATTATCTGCAAGATGACCAGTTGGGCAGATGGGATTAGGTAGAGCCAGGACGTCTATATATGAGTATCAGGAGTTTCAGCCAATGTGTGGTATGTGGAAAACCACCAAGTGTGTGGGTGTGTGAAGACACCTAGGGTGCAAGTTGCACCAGGCTGGTGCAGGAGAAAACACTAGGGGTGATGTGCGCAGGCCGCATGAGTGCGAGGGTGAAACGGCCGTCGTCATTTCATCAACGCTTGTAAAATGTAAGAGTAGAGAGCACCACAGTGAGGAGAAAAAGAGTGGAAGAGAGAGAGAGCAGTGAGAGAAATATAAAGAGTGAGACTTTGTATTATCGTGCTCTGTTCTTTGTTTTCGCCTCTAGGGCTTGTGTAGCCATGGTGGTTGCTTATACTCTGTCTCTGGGTTTGTGTAACCATTTTACATAGTGGATCTATTAGTGGATTTTATGTCTTGTGATTTTTCCCTTTAATTGAGAAGGGATTTCCACGTAAAAAAATATTGTGCATCTCTTATATTTATTGTTCCTACAATATGGTGGCTGATGATGATTGAGAGGTTCGGGTATTCCGCTGCTACCAGATTGGATGGATCCGGATCGTTCAAATCCCAACAAATGTCACCACATTTGCGTGCCACCTAACTGAGCCATTTCTTTCTATTCGATAAACCCGTTTTTTTTTTTTTTTTTGCAAAGTCAGATTTATTCTTTGTTAACGTAACACAAATTCATATAGGCTGCCCAAATTCTTCCTTACATTATTTCTCTTTCTTTATTGGTGACACATAACTTAAAGTGCAGATCACCGCACCTGCAAAGCAATGGAGAGTTATGGAAACAAAAGGATGATGATGGGCACTATCCAAATTCTGCCACGATTATTGTCAGGCATGATTACTTCAACTAGAATGAAATGTGTCTGAAATATTTCGGCCTTCGGGATTGGTCCGAGCCTTGTGGTGCCTGCTGATTGCCGTTTCATTACGAGGCTGCTAGCATCTAAAGCCTGATCTTACAACTTCTGCTTCTTTGAAATTCCGAATGCAACATGAGCCGCAACGTTTGCTCGGGCAATCAGGATAATATGTGTTCGCTTTATCAGCAGATTTTGAAGCCGCCTCTCTCCTGTGCAATGAGCCATGCCTGAGTTTTTTCACTTTTTATCATCCATCGAACTCCGACCGGTAAGAATTTTATCTTAATAACTTAAACAAAAAGGATTATGATATCTTAGTCAGCTCAATGAAATTTTCTTTTTGAAATTGTAGGAAAGCTGTAACAGCCCTCCTGGGCAACGATCAGTTGGCTGCAATGCCTTGTGCCACAGGGTCAGTTCATTGATCTTCCATTTTGTCTCTCAGAATTCACCATATGCCCTTGAAAGGGTAAGATTTCATCATTTTTTTTTTTTTAATCTTCAAATTATATATCAAACGATCTTCAAATTAATCTTTTGTTGGGTCAGTATAGATTTTAATTTATTTATTTGGTGTAATTTGACTTTGTAAATTTTGTCGCGTTGTGAGCTTTTTTTTTTCATATTATTTAATCTTGATGATTTGATGGGTTTGTAGTTTTATAAAAATTTTTTAAGTATCGAATTGNATTTTAGAAAAAAAATATTTAAATAATGTAAATTTATAACATTTAAGCGTCTTATGTCAACTCTACAGGGCTAACGAGCGCACGGGGACGTGGTCCAACTGGACTGTATTTGTGTTACTTTAAATTCCGAAATTGCCCCTGCCGTTGTTTTTATTTTTTATTTTTATTTTTGTTGGTGAGGGAATGAATAAATTAACGCATTGGGCTATTTATCAGTGACGACGTCAGGACGAGAGAGATTCACGCTGCGTCACACATTGAATCTTCCATTTCCTTTTTTTGCTGTTAAGAATTTCCATTGATTCTCTCATTTCGCATTGATTCTCTCATTTCCACTGATTATTATTATTCGCGGCACACGAACGCTAGAGTTTTCCGGCGGAATAAGGAGATGTCGGCCAACGTAGTCCCGGTGGCCTACATCAACAACTCGACGGCGGTGCCGCCGTGGTTGAACAAGGGGGACAACGCATGGCAGATGATCTCGGCCACGCTGGTCGGCCTGCAGAGCGTGCCAGGCCTCGTGATCCTTTACGGCAGCATCGTGAAGAAGAAATGGGCGGTCAACTCTGCGTTCATGGCGTTCTACGCCTTCGCCGCTGTCATCCTATGCTGGGTCATCTGGGCCTACAAGATGGCCTTCGGCTACAAGCTCCTCCCCTTCTGGGGCCGCGCCGGGCCGGCCCTCGGCCAGGACTTCCTCCTCATGCAAGCCAAGCTCCCCGCCTCCACCCACTACTACCACGGCGGCGACGTCGTCGAGACCGCCATGGCCACGCCGCTCTACCCCATGGCATCGATGGTGTGGTTTCAGGTGCGAATTTATTTCAAATATCCCGTTGATTAATATCAATTCTTCAATCTTATTATCAAGAAGAGGAAGAAATTTATTGAAAATTTGGGCTGTTGTTGTCCGTGGTCGAATTTTCAAGGGGGTGTTTGCGGCCATCACGCTGATATTGCTGGCGGGGTCTCTGCTGGGGAGGATGAATATAAGGGCGTGGATGATGTTTGTGCCGCTGTGGCTGACCTTCTCCTACACGGTGGGGGCGTTCAGCCTCTGGGGCGGCGGCTTCTTGTTTCAGTGGGGCGTTATGGACTACTCCGGCGGCTACGTTATTCACCTCTCCTCTGGCATCGCCGGCTTCACCGCTGCTTTTTGGGTTAGTAACACCTTTCTCCTTTATTCCGTGGTTGATAAAAATACAAGACTTTTATCCAACCTTTTTTTTATCATGATTTTTTTTTTTTGGGANTTAGTTGACGAACCTATCAAATTATTAAAAGCTATGTAACATTTATGTAGTTTTCAACTAGTTAAATCTATTATATATATATTTTTAAAAAAATAATAATAACACTAATAAATATTTTAAATATTTAATTTCTGATATGTACATGGCTCTCTAACTGTTCTCGAAAGACGGGATTTTTCTTCAATAAAGCAATAAAAAGTCGTTTTGTTGTTAATTGTTATTTATGCATCATCGATGAATGAGATCGGACGGCTATGATTTGCAGGTGGGTCCAAGATCGACGAAGGACAGAGAACGGTTCCCCCCAAACAATGTGCTACTGATGTTGGCGGGTGCAGGGCTACTGTGGTTGGGGTGGGCTGGATTCAACGGCGGAGATCCATACACCGCAAACATCGACTCATCCATAGCCGTTCTTAACACCAACATCTGCGCCGCCACCAGCCTGCTGATGTGGACCTGCCTCGACGTCGTCGTTTTCGGAAAACCCTCCGTCATCGGAGCCGTACAGGGCATGATCACCGGCCTCGTGTGCATCACTCCCGGTGCCGGTATGCATCTTATCTTCCTTCTGTGCCTCTTATTCAACATAACTTAATCCGTTCTAAAGGCCAACAGTCCAACCTTGTGAAGGCCCAAATAAGTCGATGAAGGCCCAATCCAAGCCCAAGCCCAGTAGGTCCAGACATGAGCCCAAGTAAAACGGAGGGACTATAAAACGGCGAGTTGTGAATGCATGGAACCGAACCGAAAATAAATTTAGATTGTCATGCAAGTAAAATTTTATTCTAACGACAAATAAATAATAAAAAATAATATTCTTTGACTTTTTAATTTNAGCCTAAATATTACATATTTAAATTATAAAAACATGATCTTTTTATTAGGGAAGTAAAACATGCTTTGTATATAAATATAACCTTAGCAAAAAATAGAAAAAGAAAAAGAAATTATTATAATTTCTATTGACCAATCGGAAATCAGATAAATGATTTAAATGTTTTTAAATTTTGGATAATGTGAGTTAGGACTGGTACAAGGATGGGCAGCTATTGTGATGGGAATCCTGTCGGGCAGCATCCCATGGCTCACCATGATGATCATTCACAAGAAGTGGAAGCCCCTCAGCGCCGTCGACGACACGCTGGGGGTCTTCCACACTCACGCCGTCGCCGGATACCTCGGCGGAATCCTAACCGGATTCTTCGCTGAGCCTGTACTCTGCAACCTCTTCCTGCCCGTCACTAACTCCAGGGGCGCTGTGTACGGCGGCGTTGGAGGCATGCAGCTGGTCAAGCAGATCGTTGGTGGCCTCTTCATCATCGGCTGGAACCTCGTGGTGACGTCTATAATCTGCTTGGTGATAAGGATGGTGGTGCCCCTTCGTATGTCGGAGGAGGAACTGCTGATCGGAGACGACGCCGCGCACGGCGAGGAGGCGTACGCGTTATGGGGCGACGGGGAGAAGTATGATTCGACGAAGCATGGTTTCATGTCGGATGACACCATGCATAATGATACTCGACGGTCCATTGGTGCTGCTCAGGTGGTCTGAATTCCGATTTGGAAACATTTCTTTGAAGTTG
Source organism: Nepenthes mirabilis (assembly GCA_025585075.1). Taxonomy (NCBI): domain Eukaryota; kingdom Viridiplantae; phylum Streptophyta; class Magnoliopsida; order Caryophyllales; family Nepenthaceae; genus Nepenthes; species Nepenthes mirabilis. The sequence continues at coordinate 14,423 of JAODPA010147536.1, forward strand.
GGATTGCTTGCTTTTTCGGGTTTTTCTTTTTCTCTGTTTAATTATGGTGTTTGGTATAAATTATTGGGGTTTGTGAATATACTTGGATTTGTGAATTTTTCCATTTTATCTTTGAAGTTGAAGCGGGGTGAATTTCCTGACTGTAAAATCTGGGTTTTACTGTCATACAATTGCGTTTCAAATCGATGTACTGTGTAATTGCAATTGTCATAGCTGTTGCAATTAATTCCTCAGAAATTCAATTTTCAAGCCTTTGATCTACTTTCGTTTAACTATTTTAATTTCTTATTGTCTTCTTAATTTACTAATTTTGTTTAATTGTGTATTTGAGGTTGGTGCGTTCTTTACGTGATAATCGGGGGTTTCCCTTTTTGTTTCTTTTCCTCTTCCTTCCTTCCTTCTTCTTCTTTCTTCTTCTTTCTTTCACTTAGAATACTATAATGGCGGAGAAATTATGCATACTACAGTTTAAAAAGAAAGATTTTGATTGAAGTTCGTAAGACATTGGCTTTAGCAATACAGATTACCACAGATTGATATTGTTTAAAGTTGAACTAAAAGCATTGCGTGATTGGTGCTCAAATTTGGCTCTAGCAAATGATCACTTAGCGCTTAATCAACTGCTAGTTAGATCGATATAACTAGTAAAACCATTGAGCTCTCGTTTTTCTCGACGATCTATTGCAACTACTTTGATGGGTATTTACTTTCCTAGACTATGTGTGAGTGTCACCAAATACTAAAATTAATTTCACCCGAATAGTTTTTAGAGCTTTATCGGTGAGAAATTTATTAAATTTTAAGTCATATTAAATAAATTTATTAAAAAAAATAACTGAAAGATGTGTGATT
>JAODPA010147547.1:5151-15271 GCA_025585075.1 Nepenthes mirabilis
AAGTATTTATCAATTAAAAAAATACAAACCATTATTTTAGTTTACGTGTCCTCAACGTGCCGTGTTCTTGATTTATAAAAAGTAGCATGTCGGCATATCAGTGTCGTGTCCGTACTTCTTAGATTGTAATTATCATAAATGCCCAACCACCTTTCTCGTAGGTATCATCTGAACCCACACCATTTTTTTTTCCTCGTAAGTCTAACATACTGAAAATGACATGCACGTATCCATATATTTGACAGCTATAAGGGGGAGAATTTGCTTTCAATGACACTGCATACTTTTTCTTTTTTCTTGTTTTTTTTTGGTAAAGTTAAAATTATATACCAATATATCACTCTGTAAACTACTTACAGAAGAGAAAGCACCACGCTTTAGCTCAAACCAATTTGACATATCACACATGAATCAACACTTATGCTGAATTTAACTTTACAAAAGGAAGTCTATCATGCAAAATACATCTCACAGTTTTTCACAAAGTATTGCGGCCACTGATATAAATATTGGCCGATATATGTCAGTATTGAAACTCTAGATATTAATATTTTCCAATACCATGACAATATCACAATATACTGCCGTATTGGTCATATATTATAATATATTAGCTGATATAGCCAATATTCAACTTTTATATCGGCCGATATAACTCTTTATCATCACGTGGTTGTTGGTATTTTCATACAAACAGCCCTTTCTCTCTCTACCTCTCTGTAATGCAAATAGACTCAACTAGATTCGGTCCACCCATACAAGATTCTGGTCAGGATAATTATTCTATTTATCTTCACAATGCTACTATCGACACTCAGCACAAGTTGTACTAGCACAAAGAAGTTGCAATAATCAAGTGTTCTGACACAAATTCGTACGACTTCCCAGTGAAGTAACTGATAAAACATTCAATCAAGTGCCCAACCCATGAGGGTTTTTTTTTTTTTTACATTGTGGGCTCTATAAAAGGTTTGATATATGTACATAGTTTTATCTCTATACTTTCGAGAGGCTGTTTTTATAATTTAACCTATGACTTCCGTGTTATATTAAAGCAGCTTTACTGTTGTCTAAGGCTCATTCAAAGTCAACTAGTATAGTACATATTCTTCTTTTACCAGCAACTGTTCTGTTAATACCTTACGACCGAATACCACAATTGCTATTAAATCGTCATGTTATCGTTCCTGATGATAAGCATCATACCTAACACTCAAATATTTTCTGCATCATACTTGCCCACCTTAAGGGAAAAGAAAAGAAAAGAAAGCAAAAATCAACATTACTAGTATGTTTGGTTGCATCTTTTCTGTGATGTGGAATCTTGCACAGCATGCTGATAATTGCAGGCAGGCGGATACAAATAACAACCAAGGTTTCATTGTGACTTCCTCTTATTCTACACTTCTATACTGATTGTTCTAATGTGCCTCCGTGTGTTTAATTGAGACTTCTTTTCAAAGAGTTTCTCACCTAAATTATGCAAGTGATGTTTTTCATTTGATAAGCAGATGAATGAAAATGTTTGTCAATATTTTCGACCTTCACTCTGAGTTGGAAGAACCATCTCATTTCTACCAGAGGTAACAGTCCCTACATACCCCGACAAGACTGTTTCTGTCTTTTCTATTTAGACAGCTTACACCTCGTTAGAAGAATTTCGATAGAGAATTCGCTTTGAGGTGAGTAAAATAGATGACAAAGGGCTAACATCATGTCAACTTGCATGGTGTTCATTTCTGAACCGAAGAGAGACCCTTCTTTTTATAATAAGAGATCATGAAAGACATCACTTTCATTCTCGCAGTGTCAACAACATCATCATATCTTACAATTCTCACTAAAGGATGCTGGATGGTTAGAGGTGTAGGCCTTAGTAAGAGTTGGAACTGTCTTATTCTTAATCCTATTATGCGCTTGCCTCAGCCCTTTCTCAACTACGGGAACATGTTTTTCAAATTGAAAATAAAAAAGACCAATTTCATTCACTCGCTTACTTTTTTCTTTCTTTTGGTTAAGGTGTTTATTACCCCGGGGAATAGTTCCATCCATTGTTAAAAAATAACAGGAAAGTTTATATAAAAGCATATAGTAATTGGAAGTGAATGGAGAAGAAAATGGCAGCTGAGTTACAACTTCTCCAGTGTGACAGAAGTAATGAGAAGGATTTGCCATACAACGATTTCAAAAACTGGTATACAAAGCATTATACCAGATTTACTGAGCCTCACACAATTACATTCTACCATGGGCTCCCTAGGACTTGGATTTATGCATGTCTAGCCTATCCCTTCCCCAGCATCGGAATCAAAGTTTGTGTTGTTCTCTTCTATATTTCAGAACACAAGCTTTCATAAGAAGATAACGGCTGACATACAAACACCCAAAATGAACAGTTTATTATCATTGTGAGACCGTGTCTTCTAAATGGTATAGATCAAACAAATTACATATGTGATACAGGACAAACTGAGAAAAAATCATCATCTGTGGAGTCACTTTTGGCCCTGCTTTTAAAGTTCAAAGCTCTTTAAATACATACTTCCGGCAGTAGTACTTAAGGAGGGCCAAGCACATCAAGAAAACCTCCCNCCCAAAGAAAACAATACAATAAATCAACACAAGGAAGAATAAAAGAAATAAAGTAGCCATGTCATGAAATCAGAATCAAATCAAGCAGTCCACGCACCACTTTCCAAAGCAATAGTGGAAATAATAGACGAGAACAAACTATATATCCAGTATAATGACCAAAAGATTGAAATAATACAGAAAGAACAACATAGGACCTGAGTTCTTTTTATCCAGTCATAGGGGTTATACTTCAGGACTTCAAAAGTGGGCGTTTCCTCCAAGCCAATAGAATCTGCTGCATGAGATACGCATGCATCCACATCTTCACAATCAGTGAAGATAGAGCAAATGCTGACCTGCATGTAGAAGCACATGGTATGAGTATCAAAATTGACCTTTCATTTATTTATGTTTACCTTATCCCTTCCTCTTTAAAAGTATATAGTGCATGAGTATGAATATAATTATCATGTACCAGAAAAGAAGGAAATATGTATCCTCTTGGTACATGCAACCAGCTAAATCACTAGTCACAAAGGACATTTAGGAGAGGACTACAAATGAAAACAGGAAGAGAGGAGTTCACGGAGAGGGGTAAAAACTCATGTATAAAAATATTAGTATCGGTATTAAAATCGGTCATGGCCATAACAGTATCGGACAATAGTTATTGGTATAAATTATATTGGAATAAGCACTTCCAAGAATTATAAGCTAACAGACAAATATCAGCAGATTATATCGGACACATCTGCTGATATATTGAATATCGGCTAATATATTATGATATATTGCCAATATGACAATATATTACAGTTTGCCCGGGCATTGGGAAATATCGATCTCGGAGAGCCCCAATATCAATATATATTTACCGATATTTTCATCCATGATATCTCTCAACATTCCAAGTTACAAGTCAAGGTTGCACAAGTATTTTACCTCGTCTGAGTTTTCATAGTCATCATGTTCATCCATACTGACAGAACTTGCACCAAAGCTTAAAAGAGCTTCTGAAAGCACATCCTGAAACAAGAGGACCCATAACCGCACACATTCCTTGGAAAATTGAGATAACTCATAAATAAACGTATTATCTTTCCTTCTATTTCTCATTACCCTTCTCTTTTTTCTTTTTTTTTTAATTTTTAATGGTGGGCAGGGGGAGTCGCATTTGGCAATTTCTAGCATCTTTTACAGTGTGCAATAGATTGCAAGCTTTAGGTATCAAACTCAAATGTTATCACTTCACAACTCACATCAATGGCCTACTCATTCTATTTCCTTCCAATTTCTTTTTCACCATAAGAAATTAAGCCAAAACAATAAAGAAACATATGTTATCATGGATCTTGCAATCCAACCATGAGGCATTTTCAGGCTCTTCAAATTTACTCATTCTGTGTTCTCTGGAGCTCTCTAGGGATAAAAAGAATAATTTGTTCTTTTGAAAAAAACAATTTGTTCTAGGATGTTTGGATGGGTCACTTCTATGTAAATCTTATAACCAGTTGCAAGTATGTACACTGTTGGTCTTGTGCTTTTTTTTCTCTGATACCAGAGTGGGCACTTCAATTGCTTGAGGCAAGTGTTGGCATTCAATCAGCATGCGTCCTAAAGTTTGAATGACGAATTGGCAGATGTTAGCATTTGAGGGACATGCAGGCTAGCATTAGAACAACATGGTTGGCCTTCGATGGCGTTTAAACGGCACGGCACGGCACGTAATAAAAGTTCTAGTGAGAAAAATTAGGTTTTACGCAAGGAAACAAAAGGCCAAGTGGGGTGCAAGGGAAAAAGGGAGAAGGAAGAGTGGAGGCTCCGTTCAGACAAAATCTCCGATGTGTTCTTCTAGACTTGGTGTACGGAATCTCAACATGTCTACATTTTTCTCACTTGGTTGGGGTTTTCCACAGAAAAAGGACTTTTTGTCCCAAATTATGTAACAAGTTTCGACCCCGTACAATAATAGCGAAAGTAGTGAACAAAATTAAATATTCAATATACGTAATGAGTATTTATTTATAGATATTAACAATAATAATAAGCATACACAATATATAACGATAAGCAATAATAAAAAAACACGATTTTTGGTGACGAAGGAAAAACTCGATATCCACGGTAATTGAGAAAAAACCCTTTGAGCTTCAACGGCCAGGGAAAAAATGCACTATGAAAATCAACTTACAGATCGGGTGGTAACGACGCGCTAACCTAGCCGACTTACTCCAATCTTATGATCCCTACCAAAGAACTCCTTAGATTTGCCCGTGGCAACGGAACCGGACACCTTCCGGTTTTTACGTCAATCTTCCCTCTTGTGCCGCTTGAATTGCTGAACACGATCGGGTCTCCTTCTTCAACGTACCGACGTCACCAATGAAGGTAGAGGAGTAGCAATATGGGATCAGTAAAGAGAAGGTATTGAGAAAACTTGTTAGAACATAAAATTCAATGATAAATAATTGCTTTTCTCAATTGTAGGAGGATTGAAAAAGCAAAAATTGAATATTTTTCAAGGAGAGGCGTGCCAGAATGCTCAGTCAAAAGTTAGGGTAAAAGAAATAAGATACATATATATAAAGGGCTCGAAAAACAGATTTAAAAAATTTGCCCGTTGCCGCGGCACTCAAGCACGGCGGGCGCACAGAGGGTTTCATCAGAAACCTTACGTGCACTCGAGCGAGAAGGCGGCGAGCATCGAGTGGGACCTTTCGGGATTTTGCGCTTGAACTCGCGGCGAGATCACGAAAAGCGCAGGGCTTCGGGATTTTGGGCTCGAGTGGATGGAGAGCACACGGCAGACACAGTATACTTGGAAGCCGAAACGGACAGCAACGGACATATATGGATGTAGCACTTCACCAAAACATAACCCGACATCGACACAAGATTACATATGAGTATGGAATATACCAATCATAAAAATAACCCTAACAATCTCCCTCTTTGGCAATTCTATGAAAGAACCCAGAAAATAAATAAATACAAGTGAAGCACGGGTTCAGACATCACTAAAATAGAATCCGTGTACATAAAAATCTACACCTAGTGAGAAATATAAATAACACAATATGAAAACGTAAAAATCTATACTAACACTGCTGTGTCAATGTTGTGACTACCGCGTCGATACTGTAACTGTGTTATTATCTGGTCAAACAGGGTTAGTACAAAAATGCATAATATAATACGATATAATAATAACGGTAACAATATAAGAAGAAAATCAATATGCAGTAGTAAAATAAATGAAATACAAGTAGTACAGAAATCGAAGAACTCCCTCTCACAAAAATAACAAGTCGCCCCCTAATATAAAAAATAACGTCTCCCCTAATCTCCCCCTATCAAAATGAAACAGATCTCCCCCTTTTTGTCACGAAAAGCCAAAGAGAGGGTATCACTTAGAGTCGAAAGAATCGCTGGAGGGCGGAGTAGCATAATGACGCCGCCATCGTCGAAACTCAGCCGCCTAGGTAGTCAAGCGGCCATTCAAACGCTCAAAATGAGCAAACATATACGACTGCAATTGAGATTGGGAAGCAAGAATTCGCTCCTGTGAGAAATACAGACGCTCAAATCGGTTAGCAAGACGAAACAACTGGCCCATCAGAGTTGCGGAGGTAGAGGTGGAGTGCCGATGAGAAGCAGACGGTCCAGGACCCGATGGGTCAGGGAAGGACGAGGCAGGGCCAGATGGTCCATCATCGGGCTGAGAAGGAGGCACCGCAGGGAGAGGTTCATCGAATGGCTCCTGAGGGTCCACAGTAAAACGACGCGAGTGGGACTGACTCTAAGCAAAAGTAGTGGAGGTGATGGGGCGGGCTAGCTGGAGACGAGGAAGATCGGAAAAGGGATGATCGAGGCCAGCAAGTAACCGCCGAATGAGGCACCTGTGGGGAAGGTTATCCTCTTTACGAGCGGTAAAGTGGGAAATAATGTGAGAGAAGATGTGGGACGGAAGATCGATGGGCTGACCACTCAGCAGAGCATACAAAAATAAGTCTTTGTCCATAGGAATGTACGACAAGTGAGAGACAGGAAATAGGTTCATGAGCATGATGCGGCTCACAACCAGTCGCCGGGGAGAGAGGAAGGAGGTCTTAAATGCTCTCCCATTCCGCTCCATGGGGGCACCATGGAGGCATGTGGCGACCTCATTTGGATGAGGCCGGAAAAATGGAGGAAAAGGATAGGCCGGGTTGGTCACCCGAGGAAGGGCAAGAATGCCGGCAATCACATCCGGAGTAATGTGAACGCGTGCCCCCCTCACGAAGGTGGAGAAGGAAGCGGAGGAAAGTTCGTGAATGTTAGAATAGAACTCTTGAATAAGAATAATGGACGGAGCAATTAAACTGGTGAGGACCGACTCCTAACGGCAGTCAGTGAAGACAGAAGATATGGAAGGGTCGAGGGAGTTAAGACGGACTTCCCGTACAAGAGAGGTTTGCTGATGGGACATGTGGGTGGTAAGTAATGCCTTAGCCTCTGGACTGATAAAGCGATCGGGAGCGGAGAGCCCATTCGGCCAAGTGCGTTTGCCACTAGACTTACGCGCCAAGGACTTTCTCGGGGCCGACATCTGAAAAAAAATTTTAAGTACACTGAAATCAGGTGATATTGAAGCCCGCGTTTAATTTTATAGATATCTATATATATATTGCTTTACCGGTGTGCCGGAGGCATCCTCCCCCTTTTCCATTTTTATGTTTAGTTTTATTTGTATTTTTGATTTACTTTTTTTTTTATTTTTTTGTATTTTAATTATTTTTTTTGGAAGCTGTGAATCGAGTTTGTCAATTTTGAGAATATAATATTTAAAGTATATTAATTATTTAATTGATCTGCTTGGGTTCGGGTTCGTGACAATAATAGCGGAAGTAGTAAACAAAATTAAATATTCAATACATGTAATGAATATTTATTTTTAGATGCTAACAATAATAATAAGCATACACAATATATAACGATAAACAATAATAAAAAAGATAAGATTTTTAGTGACGAAGGAAAAATTCGATACCCAAGGTAATCAAGAAAAACCCTCCGGGTTTCAACGGCAAGGAAAAAATGCACTATGAAAATCAACTTATAGATCGGGTGGTAATGACGCGCTAACCTAGCTGACTTACTCCCATCTTGTGATCCCTACCCAGGAACTCCTTGAATTTGCTTGCGACAATGGAATTGGATACCTTTCGGTTTTCACGTCAATTTTTTCTCTTGTGCCACTTGAATTGTCGAACACGATCGGGTCTCCTTCTTCAACGTAATGACGTCACCAACAAAGGTAGAGGAGTAGCAATATGGGATTGTTAAAGAGAAGGTATTGAGAAAACTTGTTAGAACATGAAACTCAATGATAAATGATCGGTTTTCTCAATTGTAGGAGAATTGGAGAAGCAAAAACTGAATATTTCTCAAGGAGAGGCATGCCAGAATACTCAGTCAAAAGTTAGGGTAAAAGAAATAAGGCATATATATATAGAGGGCTCGAAAAACAGTTTTAAAAAATTTGCTTGTTGCCGTGGCACTCGAGCGCGGCAGGCGCATAGAGGGTTTCGTGAGAAACCCTATGGGCGCTCCAGCGAGAAGGCGGCGAGCATCGAGCGGAGCCTTTCGGGATTTTGCGCTCGAGCTCATGGCGAGCTCACGGCGAACACAAGGCTTCTGGTTTTTGAGGTCAAGTGGGTAGAGAGCTTGCGGAGAGCGCGGGGTTTCAGGATTTTAGGCTCAAGCGGATGGAGAGCACACGGCATAGACAGCAACGGATATATGTGGATGCAGCACTTCGCCAAAACATAACCCGCCATCGACACATGATTACATATGGGCATGGAATATATCAATCATAAAAATAGCCCTAACATCCACTAGTGTAGCAGTGTTGTAGATTTCGGCTGTAAAGGTTGTGTTTCCTCCCTTGTTGTTAGGGTTGCGTACAAAGGACCACTTGTGTAGTGGTGTTGCATGTTTCGGCTATAAAGGTTGTGTTTCCTCCCTTGTTGTTAGGGTTGTGTACCAAGGACCACTTGTGAAGTGGTGTTGAGCAAGACATTGCTGAGAGGGTTATATACCCAAATACTGCTTGTTGAAAGGGTTGTGTAACCACATATGTTGTGAGTAGTGTTAGGGTTTGTGTACCAAAAAAAACGAATCAATCAGAATGGAGATTGAAAAAAGGCAAAAGATGCATTTTCGAGCCTGCACTGAAGCGATAAGCAACAATGGCTTTTCAGACATTGCGCACAAGCTTCGCTGTGATCGTTCATAGAGTGGTTTTTCCTGTAAAAATCTATTGTGTTCATTGCATATGTGGATTATGTGCTATTGTTGGTTTCTTCACAGATTTAAGTGACAGTGCTTCGCCGGCTGTTGTTAGTCTGGATTTCCGCCCAACAAAGGTGCCATACATGCTCTTTTTTGGAATACATGGCCTGGCCTAACATTGCCAATCTCATCCCTCATATTCATTATGCCTAACTTATTTTTAGCAGGTTTGTCATTCATCTCTTTCCAAGCAATTCGTGCAAAGCATTATATTGCATCCATGAGCCATGGCTTGCGGGTCTTTCGCCGATGGTGCAGTGCTCCATGATTTTGTGTCTATATAACTAAATGTCTTCTCCCCATTTACTTCGTTGACTTGACATGCTCTCTTATCTCTCCCTCCCACTCCCCCACCCCTGAAAAAAGAGGGGAAAAAACAAATGCGCACCACTCATGGATGAAGATAACACTTGTTCCCTTTGATGAATCAAAACTAGTTGTTACTGAATCATTATTCTTCCAGCCTTTATACACACCGATGCCACATTGTATAGTAAGATATCGTTTGTGCCCAGCCCAACATAAGGAAAAGGGGAAATATCTAAGTATTTTCAACGAGAAGTAACAAGAAGTAAATCGTCAAGCCAAATTTCCCTTGGTTCTTCGTTTTCCCTTTCTTTCACAGACCAAATGAAAGAAAACAAAAATTTCCGAACCCCTACTCTCTTATCATCAATTCCCCTTTCCGTAAATGGTAGCTTCTTTAAAAAATATCAAAGATTGTAGAGAATAGCATTATATAGACGGGTCCTGTAGAAAGTAGCAGCAGAACTTACGGCGACGTCTTTTCGGCAGCGAATGAGAACGGAAGAGTAAGGTGGTACGCCAGAAACGGTGGAAGAATTCTGCGAGGCGGCTTTCGAGGAAACAGAGGCAGCGAGTGAACAGGGTCTCCATTGCTGTCCGAATCGGGCGGTTGGAGAGGAAGGACGGCGAAAGACAATGGAGGAGGAGGATGAACAAAAATGGGATTGATGAAGCATGCGATGGGAACCTCTGGGAAGCTGGGCGTAGAGGGTGCAAGCAAGGTGTTTGATGAAATTCCCAAGTGAAGCTCCTGACATTTTCAGTGATCCTCCGTTATTCAGTTTGTTGTATGTTGGTGTCCGGATAATTTTTATTTGCTTGGCGATGATGATGTGGTGGGAATCCGTACAATATTGTATTGCATTAGTTGGATAGAGATCCAATATTTATTTTTTTTAATTAT
>JAODPA010147558.1:0-15271 GCA_025585075.1 Nepenthes mirabilis
CGATGTGCATTTTTCCGGAGTGTATTGCGCTGATAGAGGCCGGAGTGGAAGGTTGAAGACAGAGTGTGATTGAAGCCGGAGTGTCTTTGTTGCCGGAGCATCTTTAGAGGCCGGTTTAGCTTATTGTTGCTGAAGTAATTTTTTGTGATTGGTGCTGTTGGCTTTCTAGAATCAATGTCAGTGTAATTTTTTAATGACTGTTGTCATTGGTCTAGGGGTCTCCACTGCTTTGTGTTCCATATCCAAGTCGGCAAAACACTTGGGTACGAACATATTTTTGTACATTCTTTATACTTTTAATACATTTAATTACTTACCAAAAAAAAAGATGTTGCGTGTATCTCTCCACCCCCCGAAGTGCTTCAGCAGAGTCAGTTGGTCTGGAAATCGACGCTTCTGGGTTGCTTCTCTGGAAAGGGCTTACATTTCCATGCCGTGGCCAACATTGCTCGTCGGCTTTGGCAATGATTTGGTCTCTGTCATGTTGCGGAGAGTGTTAACGGCCTCTTCCTTTTTAAATTCTCCTCAGATGTGAATTCAGAAGTCGTTCTGGCCAGAGCCCCGTGGACATTCAGAGGTAATCTTTTACTTCTCAAACGATAGCTCCCGGGTATGCCTATGGCTAGAGAAAATTTGAATTCCTTTCCTGTTTGGATTAAATTGAGGAACGTTCCTGCTGAATACTGGACCCCTCTTGGGCTCAGCTGGATCAGTAGCGCAGTGGGTAAACCTCTCCATCTTGATTCATTCACTGCCAAAATGGATCATTTGCACTCTGCTCGGGTGTGTGTCGAAGTCACCCTTGATGCAGTGCTTCCATCCAAAATTTTCTTAAATTGCTCTGCAAGTGAGGTGGAGGAGTTTACTGTTGTGGAGGTGGAACTCCCTGGTCCTCGGACTAGGGGAGGTCACAGCTCTTCACTTGGATGCACTCAATTAGCTGCTCGCCACCAGGGAAGAGGTCTGAAGTCAAGTGCGTCTTCTGACTCTGATGGACCGGTCCAGCCGTGTGAGATTCAGTCGACTGATTCTCCTGGTTTGGATCCTCGTGATGTAGTTACGAGTTCTATGGACCTAGATGGCTTGGTGCCCGACTTGGTTCAGCCTAAGCTGGATGCGTCTTCTGCAATGCGAGGTTCTGAGGAGCCATGATGTCTTAAGGCTTTGAACCATGAAATTAAGACGCAGAACTTAGGTTCTGTAAAGAATATGGAGGGGGGATGCTCCTATGGCTTTGTCTGACACTCAATGTGGGCTGATACCTCAACTTCATGATGCGAACTGCAGCGTCAGGAAGCCCTCAGTGGCTTTTGTGATGGATCCAATGGATGTTGACCCCAACTCAGCTCCCTGCCCTTCTATGATGCCAGTATGCTCTCAGTTGAATGAACGGCCTCAAGTACGGGCTATTTGTTCCGTATCTCCAGCTCCATGTGCTCATCCAAAATCCTTTACTAAGTTTCGTTGTCCTAGGCTGGATACAGGCTCAGAGGATTTTGTGGCCGATGGTGTTGCCATGTTGCCCTGTAGGTCGATCACTGATGAGGACAGTGTGGCTGCTCTTGGCACGGTGGATGGTTCCACTGTGTTAAATCTACTTTCTCCACATGATGATGAGGCTGATTTGGATTTAGCTCATTTTCTTTTGTCTCTAGCCCCTGGCAGTTCGATGTGCCTTTCGAATGCCACCGGTCGAATGGATGGCCCTCCTGATGCGTACCCCAAAAGGACGGGCCCTGAAACTGATACAAATAGTGAGTCGACTCCTATCTCTATATCACATATAACAAAAAAGTACGCCTTGGATTCGATCAAGCAAGTGGGTTCTATATCTGCAAGCCCCAGTGAGTCCCCTGCTGAAATTTATGTGGGGCGGGCCATTGATTAATCCAAAGAGAAATTTTTAAGTGTCAATGAGGCGATGGCTCTGGAGCGTAAATCTTGGAAGCCATCAAAATCTCGGAAAAAGAAAAAATCCAAAAAACCCAAGGCTTCTCCAGGAGCCTTGGTTCTATGATGTTGTAGCTTTTCTTATAGCCTGATAATAATTGTTATGATTGGTTTGGCAACTGGAATGGGGTTCCTATTCGGGTGATTGAGCTGATGCCCCTGTCTTCTCCAAAATCACTCATAGCTCCCCAAGCACATGATGATTTTCCTTATTGAAGCTGGCAGTGCCCCGTTGGTTTGCCGATGGCTGTGCTGTCATAATGTTGTTTTGGCTGATGCTGGTTTGCTGGCTGTGTTACTCGAAGGGTACTTTAACTTTCTTGGCAGATGAAGCTGGATTTTGTATCATCATTCTAGGTGTGCTCCGGGCATTCAGGTGGCTGGAGCCGATCTGCTATTGTAGGCTTTATTCCTTGCTGTGATGCTCAATAGTTGGGTCCTTGTTGAGGTGGTATTAATTGCTGAATTATTGATTGGTTTCAATACTCTGTTTGCTGGGCTCCAGCAAAAACTGCCTTTTTAATGACAGCAGATGGTGCATTGACTGCAGTAGGTCTGTTTGCTAATGTTGCATTGATTGCTGTTGGGGCATGGCTACTGATTTCACCTTGTTTGGGTGACTTAGTTGTTGTCCCTTTCTGCTGGTGGAGTGTTGTATGCTGCAAATTTTGCTGCTGAATTTTGCTGATGAACAGCAGCTCCTGAAGTTGGCGGTGCTGTGAAGTCTTGCTGCTGGTGCCCCCTCTGATGGGCTGTAAAGTTTGGAGTCTTTTGCTCCATTTCCATCCTATTGGTTTGGGTTGTAAAATCTGCATGGGAGGGCTGATGTTGATGCTGTAGATACTGCTAATATAGCCTCTTGAGTTCCTTCCATGATGCCGAATCTAATGCTGTAACTGCCTCTGCCATTGCAAGGATCATTGCTGCTGTCGTGAGCTGCTGCTGGCCGAAAGGAAGCTTGCAATTGCCCTATGCCCTTCCACGAACCTGAGGTCCTGGATGTGCTGCCAGCATATGTTGTTGTTCCCATGTTGCTCCCTGTTGTTCACTTCCTGAATGTGGTGAGTGGCCGGGCTGCTGATTTGGTGGAGCACCTATCCATCCGGTTTAGAAGACATGTTGGGCTTCTTTGGACTGATGTTTGGTTGATTTGTGGTGCGTTGATCCCCTAGTGGTTGATTTGTGCTGCTGTCGACAGCTGCTGATGGGTGAAGGGCAGTAGTTGCAAGTGCCCACCGTCCTGCTATTATGCTGGACTTCAGCAAATGCTGTTTTCATGTTACTAATGCTGCTGGCCATCATACTGGATTGGATGCAGTTGGGTCTTAGCTGCAGGATGCGCTGTCGAAGGAGCAGGTGTTGGATCGGGTCTTAGCTTAAGGCTTCCTGTTAAGTTTTGATGATGGGCCCGCGGTGCTTGCTGTGAATTCGGATGGGACACGGCTACTGGTTTCCTCTGAAGAAGGAAAATTGCTTGCCCCATGTTGTTGGTTAGTGCTCCTGTTGCTGGTTGAAACCCTCCTCAGTATGTTCCTCCTAACTTTGGCGTCTGATATGGCCATGTTGCTGTTGTGCTGTGCTCCTGCGATGTGGGAGCAGCTGCCGGATTGGCTGCATCCCCCTTGATGCTGTGTTTGTGAAGATTGATAATGGAGCTGCGTTCCAGAGGGAGCTGATACGGCACGGATGCCATTCGCTTTGCTGAGTTACTTCTATTGATTCGGGAGTAACTGATTATGAGTCTGTTCATGTGTAACATTAGACAGATTTCACATTTTGTCGTTTCTGTTGATCATTTTTCTCCTAGAGGTTTTTTTTGTATTATTTGATGTACGAGTTGCTTGGGGTATACCCTAGCATGGTATGTTTTATTTCCAAGTCAAATTACTCGGAGATAAAACATAGATTTTGTAACTTATTTTTCTCCCTTTAATCCAAAATACTTGCTTACCAAAAAAAATGCTGCTTCTAGAGCTCAAGTCGATGACGGCGCTGTCCCTTCTCTTGCCAGTGGTCGGGACACGCACGCAGAAGGATTTAAGCTGAAATCTATCCTGAAAAAATTGAAACGGCCCAAGGAGAAGCGGTCCCCTCCTTCTAATCATCATCTCTGGCACAGCTTGCTGGTTGCCCATGCTGTCTCGCCCCAGAGTTTTGCAGGATCCGAGGTTTACTGCCTTCTACTACAGTGTGGACCGAGGCCTTCATCAACCTTCATCTTTGATGCTTCTTTTGCCGAGATGCTGCTGGGGCAGAGGTTTCTTTGCTGTGTCAACAGTAAAGAACCATGGTACCTATAGGGTTTGGTGGTTGCCAAATGGATGTGGTGTTGAAGTAGCTTGATCACCTATTTGATTTCCTGAGATAATCAACCTTTCAAGTTTGATTTCTTGTTGATGCTGGTGAGCAGCTGCTTCTGATGTGGGTGCCGTGGTGAAATCTGCTAGTGCCAATTAGGTGTGGAAGGCTTGCTGGAATTACTGGAAAAACGTTTGGCAGGATCCAAGGTTTACTGGATTCTGCTACAGTGAAGACCGAGGTTTTCATCACCCTTCAACCTAGGTGGTTCTTTTGCCGAGATGCTGCTGGTGCCGAGGTGACTGTTGTGTAAACGGTAAAGAACCGTGTTGCCAAAAGGAAGTGGTGATTGCCATATGGTGTGGTGCTGAATTAGTTTTAGCTCCTGTTTGTTTTCCTAGGCTATCAGCTTTTTCTGGTTAATTTCTTATTTTTATGACTGGTATTATATTATTTCATGACTTGTATCATGGTGCTTAGGGGCTGCTCCTGCTACTATACTCTACCTCTAAGTCGGTATAACACTTGGATTAGAATATAGATGTTGTAACTTTATTTTCTTTTTTAATGCACTTTACTTACTAAAAAAACATTTTATTCTTATTTATAAATTTAATTACTTAACAAAAAAAAATATTTCCTAAGGTTGGCGGTGTTATAAGTCTGTGGGACCAATTTGCTATTCTCGGTATGCAACTTGTATGCTCTGTTTTGGAAGATCGCGGAGATGAGGAACGGGCCTTCCTAGCTAGGGAAAAGTTTGATTTTGCTTGCGGATTTTCCCACAGCCTCTACACTCCGGAGGACTGGGTCTCCAATCTTAAGCGGGCATGCCTTCACCCGCTTGTTGTAATACCATGCGATAGGCTGCTGGTAGGTTGCAGTCCTCAGGCAGCAGCGTCTCGAGCTTCTGGGAATAGGTCAAGGCATTCCCTGAGTCTCTAGGAGTTTGTGGACAGATCGAAACATTTGACCCATAGGCAGGATAACCCCACTTCAACAGGGACCACAGCTTCAACTTCGTAGCGGAGATTGAAGGGTGTCTCTCTCATTGGTTCCCGTGGGGTTGTTCGATACAACTAGAGCAAAAAGGTAACTCATCGACCCACGAGCCCCTTGCATCCTCTAATTTGGTCTTCAATCCGTGCAGTAACGTGCGGTTGGTGACTTTGACTTGCCCGTTTGCCTGGAGATATGCCATAGACGTAGAAGCCAACCTGATGCATAGACTTGCACAGTATTTGGTGAACCGCTTGCCAGTGAATTGGGTTCTGTTGTCGATTACTGTGACCATAGGAATCTCAAAATGACAAATGATATTTTGACGGAGGAACTCCGTTGAGTTCTACTCTGTGATTCGTGCTAGAGGAATGGCCTCCACCCACTTAGTGAAGTAATCAATGCCGACAATGAGGAACTTCCTTTGTTCGGAGGCTAGAGATAGCGGTCTAAGGATATTGATCCCCCACTGTGCGAACGACCATGGAGACTGAAGGCTGTGCAGCTCCATGCAAAGTTGATGAGCCATGGTCCCGTGAACCTGACAACTTTCACACCTCTTCACGAATTCCAAGGTATCTCGCTTCATTATGGGCCAGAAAAGACCTTGCCACATGATCTTGAATGCGGGGTTTTTTTTATCCAATGTGTGAGCTGCATATGCAAAGGTGGACCATGCTTAGGGTGTATTCAACCTCCTTAGGGGTAAGGCATTTTATGTAGGAAGGGGAATACCCTCGCCTGTATAGCCTGCCATCGAGGATCGTGTACCAGCCTGCAGTCTTCTTGACCCATTTGGCCTCATCGGCGTTCATAGGCAATGTTCTGTCTGTCAGACACTTACAGTATGGGGTCATCCAGTTGTTTCCCTCGTCAATTTGCAGTACCTCTTGGTCCAGGACTCCACATTGGGTATGTCCTGGGTATCCCGCAGGTCCCTGGCATACTTCTCCAGAGATCTTGTAGCTGCGTCCCTAACTAACTGGTCAAGTTTCCAATTTTCAGCTCTGGGAACGTATCCAATCCTAAAGCGCTCGAAGGCCTAGATCTGGGCTTTTACTCTTGCTAGATACTTCGTGAGCTGAGGGTTCGATGCCTCGAAGGTTCCTTGGATTTATTGACCATGAGCTCCGAATCACTGCACACGACTAACGACTTGACGAAACATTCCTTTACCAAACGAAGTCCTGCAAGAAGGGCTTCGTATTCTGCCATGATATAAGTGGCAGGGAAGGTTAGCGTAACGAAGTACTTAATCTCCATACCGTCTGGAGTCTTAAGCACCACTCCGGCTCCGCTGTCTGTCTGGGTGGATGATCCGTCCACATTCAGGGTCCATAACGAAGCATCTGGCGTGTCCAAGCTCCTTGGACTGTGCAGGTCGTCTAGAGCTAGGGTCGCCACCTCGACGATGAAGTCACCAAAACTTGGCCCTTGAGGGCCGGTTATGGTCGGAACTCCACGTTGAACTCTTTCAATTCTATAGCCCACTTGACTAGCCGCCTGGAGGTCTCCGATTAACGTAGGATCGACTTCAAAGGCTGATCCTTTAGAACGACAATCCGGTGAGCTTGGAAGTAAGACCTTAGCTTTCTACTTACCAAAAAAAGGGCCTTAGCTTTCGTGCTAAATAGATGAGGGTCAGTGCAATCCTCTCCGCAAACGGGTAGCGGGTCTCCATGTCTGTCAATACCCTACTCACGTAGTACACCGGTTATTGCATGCCCTCGTGCTCTCTGACGAACACGAAGCTGAGCGCCATGTCCGTTGTGGCCAAGTAGAGGTATAGGTCTTCGGCTACGCATGGTGAACTCAGGAGAGGGGGCTGACAAGGTACATTTTTAGCTCTTTGAAAGCTTCCTTGCATTCATTGGTCCACCAGAATCAAGACGATTTCATCCCTCTAAGTGCCTTGAAGAAGGGCAAGTACTTCTCCACAGACTTAGCTAGAAACCGCGATAGGGCTACCAACCGTCTTGTGAGCTTCTGTACTTCCTTCACGGTCCACGGAGGGTTCATGTCAAGGATGGCTCTGATCTTCTCTGGGTTCACTTCTATGTTGTGCTGGGACACGATGAAACCCAAAAACTTTTCGGAGGTCACCCCGAATGCACATTTGGCCGAGTTGAGCTTCATCTTGTGAGCCCGGAGAACCTGAAGGTCTCCTCTAAATCACGGATATGGTTGGCGGTTAGTCTGCTCTTCACGAGCATGTCGTCAACGTACACCTCCTCCTTCCTCCCAATCTGGGCCTCAAATATCTTGTTCATAAGGCGTTGATAGGTTTCCCCGATGTTTTTGAGGCCGAAGGAGCTCGTGCCCGGACGTGGAGTCCACCAATTGATCAATCTGAGGGAGAGGAAAGCTGTCCTTTGGGCAGGCTTTGTTCACGTCGGTGAAGTCCATGCACATCCGCCACTTACCATTGCTCTTCTTCACGAGCACGACGTTGGATAGCCAGTCTGGATATTTGACCTCTCTAATGAATCCTTTTTTTTTTTAGTAAGTAAGAAAATTTTATAAATGGAAAAAGAAAAGTACAAAGCTAATATTCTAATTCCAAGTATTTTCTGACTTGGATGTAGAACAAAGACACAAGGGCATACCCCAAGATATGTGGAATGTTCACAAACCACCAAAGACTAACAAAAGACCGGCCAAATCATGGGCCTAAATAAAATAACAGTAAAAGGAAGCCATCAAGTAGCAATATATGAACACAAAAGAAATCAAATCTCAGCCTAAAGCAAACCGTGACAGCAAGTGGACCTCGGGCTATCTACAGCTTTCCATTCAATTGCAAGTCGGCTGTATATCACTACCTCGTCCAAAAGCATGTTGGACAGAAAGCCACTTGTGCCACAGCCTCTTGGGCAAATCAACCTTCTCGGCCATCATCTAACTCCTTAGCCAGCAAGTAACTTGATCAAAAACATCCTGCCCTAAGGCAGACAACTCAGCAAACAGCCTTGCACTACAGCAGGGCACAACTGCATCCAACCAATACAACAGCAAAATCTTTGTTTCAAAACTTACTTCTCAGCAGCATAACCACCATGCAGCAGCTGGATAGACTACTTGCATCAGCAATTCTAGCCGTAGCTTCTGGCAATAGGATGATGCAATGATTTTTTTCAGCATCATTCCACAAGCTGGTCAATCGCGGCATCCCCCAGCAAGAGACCTCGGATTGAAAAGTACACGGCCATGATGCAATTAATGCATCCCAAAGCATCTCGGGCAAAATAAACACCTCGACTATTGGGAGCATCTTGTCCCTTTACTGCAAAACATAAGCAGTTATCACGCCATTATGGAGAGGAAATCCATCCTCTCACAAGATCAGCAACCACCTAGCTAAAACAGTATAAATCCTCCTAAATCACCAGCATCCAAATCAAACAAAAGCACCGTGCTCTAACACAAAGTCAAGGCTATGATCCCACGAAACGAAACCAAGAGGCAGCACATTAATCCACATTCAAGCAGGCCATCCATTCACATCAAAGGACAGAACAACTGCATGCCATCAGCAAACCAAACTTCTGTAGCAGCTTCCAAACTTTTGCATGCCATCCATTCCCATGGCGCTAGCAATCCAACTAAGCCCCAGCGGAGTCCAAAACTCTAGTGGTACATTAAGCAGGTTTATCCACACCGGAAATGTTTTATGTTCCTCTTTTGAAAGTGGCATACTAGCCCTCCATTGCTTAAGGAATAAAACACGTCCCGCAAATACCCAAGGGCCATTAGCAAGGCATTTTTCCATTAGCTCAATCGATGAAAAACGAAAGAAAAAGAAACCATTATCATTCCCCGCGACATGGGGGATACCAAAACAGGCCCAAATCTTCCGAGCTATGGCATTTACAGCATTAAAAGGCAAAGATTTCTCATAAAAATAACCCACTAAGGTTGCCCCCCAAACAGCCTCACCTTGAATGAGAACATCAACAGGAGGGGTGATAGAGGCAGCACCTTTATCTATCTTATTCGGAGGGTAAAATTTCAAAGGAGGATTTAGAGATAAATCATCCTTCTTGACAGTGTCAGCCCATGACAAAGAGGGGGAACCCTTTAAATTTCCAGGGAAATTTAAGTAAGAATCGGGGTTACCTGATACTAAAGGAATATGGGGAGCACCGAGTTTAGAGGATGAAATGCAGGAGCCCACATCCTTTGATAAAGCAGGGGGAGGAGAAAGAGACTGGCTAGAAGGGCCATGGGCAGAAGGGAGAGGAGGGAAGTCGACTAGCTTTAGGGAGCAGGGTCCGATATTGAGCACGGAAGGAGGGAGGTTCGCTAGGCGCTTACCTTCAACTGGGCATTTATACAAAGCCCCACTAGAGAGAACCTTGCGTTCCGAAAAACCTCAAGGCGATTGCTGCTTGACCACTGATGACCAGGAGGCTCTGAGGGTTCCAGCGACAGCTGCCTGTACAAAAACTGATTCTGGCGCCCTCAATAGCTCACTTTTACGCACGATAACTGCATCCTCTATAGAGTTAGGGGCCAATGTTGTGCAGGGAATAACCATTCCAGGTAGCAAGTTGGCATCGGAAGCCAAATTTGTGTGCGTGCCAACATCCTCAGGGAGAGATGTTGGAGATCCAAGGGAGCGCACCGGAGAAGAATGTCGGCAAACTGAAGGAGGGTGGGAAACTTCACCCGTCTTCGAAGGGGAGGTGCCTTTGTCTTGTCTTGTCCCTGACAAGAAGGAGCAAGGTCTATCTTGAGGCAAGGCTGGAGGGAGAATCGTGATACGCCCTTCTTTGACAGGGCCGCTTGACGAAACCACAACCGACGCAGAAACAGGGCCATTGGATTGAGTCAAGAACCCTAGCAGAGGAGATAAGGCGGTCGAGTGAGAGGATTTTAGCTGGGGAGAGCCAGGGGGAGCCCCAATTGGCCCGCAATGGCCAGTGCCGGCGAAGAGACTGGTTCACAATCTGCTGAATCCAAAAGATTCAAAATCGTAGAGAGAAGGCAGAGCTTCATCTCTAGATTCAAAATTGCTAAACCCAATGTCTCTCTAATGAATCCAGCGTCCAATAGTCTCTGTACTTCCTCCCTTATAGCTATCAGTTTCTACACAGAATGGTTCCTATGCTTTTGCAGCACGAGCTTGTGGTCGGAATTGAGGCCCAACTTGTGGACCATTACTCTGGCCGGTATCTCGGGCAAGTTGACAGAGACCCATGCGAACACGTCAGAGTTCTTCTGTAGAAAGGTGATTAGGCAGTCACGGTCGGCCAGGGAGAGAGAACTGCAAACATGTACGCACTTCTCTGGCTTAGTAGGATCCAGAGGAATCACTTCGGTTGCTTCTCCTGACTGGACTTGTTGTAGCGTGGCCTAATCACAGAGGTCCAAATCTCTACCCAGGCGGTCTGGCGCCGCTGGAGTGACTTGGGACAAGTAGTACGTTCGTCCAGTCACCTAGTCTCTGTGCACCTCTCCTACGCTGTTGGGGTTGGGAACCTCATTTTTAGATGAGGGATCGAAATAACAGCCCCGAAGGCAGTGAAGAATGGTCTGCCCAAGATGGCATTATAAACAGGCGACAGATCGATGATGAGAAACGTTAGCTATCACGTTGCGATGCGCGGGTAAGTTCCCATCATGATCTCCATGTATAGGTTCGTTATCTAGTCCGTATAGAGGACCCTTTGGCGCTTTCATCTGGCTTCATCTCAATCCGAATTTAAAGAAGGCAACAAGATACAATAAATTTTGAGAGCTTTCATTATCGATGAAAACTCGTTTCAGTTGGTAGTCAACCGTGCCATCTGAAATGAGGACGGATACAACAAGGGAATCAGTATGGGGGAAGGTTACACGAGTCACATCATTGCTACTAAAGCAAATGACATCACTCCTATCCCCTATCCTCGCTCTCTTGCTGCCAAAAGTTTGCTCGGGCTACGCTTTCCTGCTATTCTTGGTTGATACGGTTGAGATCATTGTGGGGGCCTTCCTCGAGCCCTTCACAAACCATTTGAAGTGTCCACGGTAGATCAGATCTTCTATTTTCTGCTACAGGGTCTGGCAGTTCTTCATGAGATGTCCTGCAGCGGTGGTACTTGCAATACTTCGTCTGGTCACCACCGCTTGGGCCCTTTGGCGCTTTCGGCCACTTGAAGAACTTTTCATCTTAGATCTGCTTTAGGATGTTCGTGCGGGTATCATTTAGGGGAGTCAGGAAACTTAGCCCGTAATCCCTAGATCCCAACGAAGGCCGCGGCTGTTTGCGACGCTCCTGGAAGCGGCTACTATCGTCGTTCCTCTTTTTCCCGGTGACTGGCTTGGGTTCTTTCTGAGGGTGGTCCGTGCGCTCGGGACGCTTTGCTTCGTTGGCCTCCTCTACTGAGATGAGGCTCGGTTGGTGGTCTCTGCTTCCTGGAAGGTCTGGGGGCGCTAATGTGACAAGTGCTTGAAGAAATCTCCTGCTGCCAGCGTGGCGACGAAGGCGTTGAGTTTTAGCTCGCCAAAGAGTTGGGGGATCCGACGTGCCTCAGTGATAAAGCGGTTGAGGAATCGCTCCAGACTTTCATCTATCCTCTGGCAGAGGCGGATTAGGTGCCACTACTGCTTTTCTTCCCTTCGGCTTGAAGTGAACTGGCTCAAGAAGCAATCTGCGAGCTCGTCGAATGAGCGGATGGAGTTTGATGGGAGACCGTGGAACCAAAGCAGTACATCCCCCTTGAGAGTGATGGGAAAGTACTGGCACATCACAGCCTCACTCGCTCCCTGGAAGGACAGGTGGATGCAGAAGTAGTTGAGATATCCATTGGATCCTTGCTTTAGTTGTACCCATCCAGTGTTAGCATCTGGAACTTGCAGGGGAGTGGCTAGGTCCGGAGATCCATGGCGAAGGGTGACTTTCGCAGGTCAACAGAAGACCGCGCGAGTCTATCCCTGAGCAGGAGATCCCGGTGCACTTTCACCTTCTCCTCCATCGGTGGGTCGAACTCATTTCTCTATGCATTGATGATGTGAGCTTGCCGGTCGTGGCAACTTTTTGCACGGGGCGGTCATGCACTGTTCGAGTCCGTGACTTTCTACCACTTTTTTCCACGGGTGTTACGGGGTTATGCCGCTTTAGGCTCTCCTCCCGTTCATCCCGGTTAGGGTAGCTTTCAGCCACAGACTGGGCCCTGCTACCAGAGGTCATTTGGGCCTCGGCGTCATCAGGCCAATCTGATCTGCCCTTGAGGGCTCCTGTGCGACGCCTTTCCCGCCTGGAGGATGACGCCTGAGATGCTGGAAGAGCAGCCCCCATCCATGGTGTGCTTGTCCGGTTGCAGAGGGCATGGATCATCAGCCTCATATCGCCCATGTCTGCAGCTAGGCGGTGAATGTCAGGCTCCAGACGGACGTCAGTACGGCTACCCATTGAGGAGTCATCGCCGCGAGTGATAGCATCTCTTGTTGGGGTACTGGCTTGTGCCCTGGTGTTCACCATCTCGTTGTGAAGGAGTGAGTATGGGAAGGAGACGCTAGGTTTTTTGTCTCGTTTCCCATAGACGGCGCCAATGTTGCATCTCGGGTTTCCAATTGTCGTACGAATTTGGGAGCCTTAGGATGATTTCTTATCGTCTGGAGGTGATCACGAGTGGGTCCAGTCTCCGTCGCTGTTTAACCTAGAACCTACACAATACAACCAATAAATAAGAGGTCAGAGGCCCAACGGAATTTCTTCCACCAAAAATACTCCAACTCTCAAGTCAGCAACTTCCTACAATGAACGAAAAGGGCAGCACACGCTTAGAGGTGCGCGAAAATATGCTGTGAATGCGTGGAGAGTGCATAAATGTAGGAGTGGGAGATTAATGAGCGGGTAGCGGGAGGCCTAGCTCCCTGAATGCACCGTAGATGGTGGCTCACTCTCGTAGCCTGAAAAGGCGGTACAGATAGGATCCGGGCGCTGTTTTGTGAGTTTTTATCTCTCGGGAGAGAGTTCTGTTACTCGATGTTGAGCTAAATGCCCAAAGTTTGATTGATCGGTCGAAAATTCTCAGAATGCGATCCCGTTTCCTGTGAAAGGAGAGGGGACTTATGGGCTCCTTGGCTTGGAACCTTGGGCATAAGAATCCTTCTTGCAGGGATTCGCTAACCGCTACCCAGTGGTATTCGCCGGCGTGTCAATTGTCACTTCCAAAACGCCCTTGGTTCGGGTCGGTCTCATGGGTCGGCGAAGGCTAATCGGATCAGCCCGTACATTCTCCATTCGGTTCCTAATTCACTTACTGGCCCTCTTGTTAGGCCGGTCAGTGAGGACGAAATTCGCAGTGCAATGTTCTCCATTGGTGACGACAGAGCTCCCGGTCCTGATGGGTTTACTGCGAAATTCTTTAAGGACTCGTGGGAGATCACTGGTCATACTATTTATGAAGCTATCCATGATTTCTTCAATCATGGAAAGCTCCTTAAACAGGTGAACACCACTATGATCAGCCTTATTCCTAAGGTCCAGTCCCCGCGCTCGGTCACTGACTATCGCCCGATTTCCTGCTGCAACTTCATTTACAAAGTGATATAAAAAATGCTCGCCAACAGAATCAAGCCTACTCTTCCTCAATCGGTTGACCGTTGCCAAACGGCCTTTGTGGCGGGGCGTCAAATTAGTGATAACATCCTCTTAGCTCAGGAGCTCCTTCATAAGTACCATCTGGGCCATGGCCCACCAAGATGTACTATGAAGATCGACCTTAAGAAAGCCTATGACTTTGTCTATTGGGATTTCGTTATCAATATCCTCACCCTTATGGAATTCCCTCCACAAATGGTTAATTGGATCGGCCAGTACATATCGACTCCGACTTACTCTCTCAATATCAATGGGGAAGCGGTTGGTTTCTTTAAAGGTGGCAAAGGCCTGCGTCAAGGTGATCCGCTTTCCCCCTACTTATTTGTCCTAGTTATGGAGGTTCTCAATGGCATTATTGAGGTCAAGGCAAGAAGGGATAACAACTTCAAATTCCACTGGAAATGCGCTGAGACTCAAACTGTTATGCTTGCCTTTGCTGACGACCTCCTCCTATTCTCACATGCTGATACCAAATCTACTCTGATTCTCAAGGACTGCCTCAATGAATTCCATACCATCTCTGGCCTTTCGGCTAATCCGAACAAAAGTGAAATATTCTTATGTACTAAGGATTCCACTCTCCGCCAGGACATTGCTGCCAGCTGGGGGTTCAAGCTGGGCAATCTCCCTATCAGATACTTAGGGGTCCCCTTGATCACCACTAGGCTCTCGGTGTCTGATTGTAAATCCCTCACAGAAAGAATCACAAAGAGAATCACATCCTGGAGGAATAGATGGCTCTCCTTTGGCGGGCGTTTGCAACTCGTTGCCTCTATCCTTTCTTCTATCCACCTTTATTGGGCTTCTATTTTTATCCTCCCCAAATCCATTTTTAAGTCAATTGATCGCATCTTGCAACATTTCCTTTGGAACGGGTTTTCTGATGGCAGAGTCAATGCTAAAGTGGCTTGGCATGACATATGTTGCCCAAAAGATGAAGGAGGGTTGGGCATCAAGAACCTGATTGATCAGAATAAGGCCCTTAACTACAAACTCTTTTGGCGTATCCTTTCTAAAGATTCGAATTCTGCTTGGACTGCATGGATATACAAAAACAGAATCAAAGACCGGTGCATCTGGACCATCAAAGTGCCGGCCTCGGCCCCTTGGAGTTGGCGCAAAATTATGAAGCTCCGGCTTTTTATGCGTGCCTACTCTGTCAAGGACATTGGGGACGGCTCTAATACCTTCCTATGGCACGATAACTGGCACCCCCTGGGCCCCCTGAGTGAAGTGAGCTCCAACCAAACTCGCCTTGTCTCGAGTCTGCATTGGGATGTGAAGGTTGATGCCATTATCAGGGATAACAGATGGAACTGGCCTAACCCGTTTGACACTGAGGTGTCCCACCTTGCTTTGAATATGCCGACCAACCCTCCCTGCAGCATTCAGAAAGACTCTTTGAGATGGACCGGGACACGCAATGGCAATTTC